>JAPYZI010001065.1:0-36760 GCA_030523105.1 Ophioninae sp. A BG-2022a | reverse complement strand
ATGGTAACCACAATCTGCGCAATTTTTTTTTAAATTTTGATAAATGCCGAGCATGTTCCTCTTAAAGCAAGTGTCCTGCATACACACAATAAATTTCATTCCAAGCGGTTGAACAGTATGGGAGAAATTCAATTTCAAAACTTCGATGTGGCTAGGAACGCATTCCCTCAAACTGCGGAAAAAATCGTTGAAAACAAAGAATCAAAAGAAAATGTTGGATCATAACTATGGAAATTTAAGAGTCGTACATTTATCCAATACAGTAAGATGGTACGTCAAAAGTTCGAAAGATTTCAACCAAAAAAAAAACAACATTGAAAATAACAATAATTACGAATTGGCGGGAGAAATCAAAGATTCTATCTTTCGCAGTAACTGGATTAAATCCAATTGTTTCCAACCAACAAAGACAGTATCGCGTGCCCATTACCCCAGCGATATTGGCTTGTCCCTGCTACTTTTATATCGTTGAATTTCCTCGGGAAAGTTGGTGAATCCATTTCGTTATTTGATTGTACGCGGTCTCGAGAAACATTGGTAGCTTTGCCTCATGAATTGTGGATTTGCGAAAAGGGACGGATAAAAAGAATAGGATGAACGAAAGGGGCAAAAAGTTCTCTCCCGTGGATATGCAGGGTTGCATTGCCTTGGGGTTACGAGAGTTTGTCATTCTGTGATTATTTCTTATTTTATTCACTTTGTACGTTCCTCCTTCTCGCTCCCCGACGATTCGTTGGGCTATTTCGGGATGAGTTCAAGGCCTTCCGGCCACAGGTTAAACCAACCGAATACCCAGAGCCCGTTCTTTGTCGGTAGGAGTAAGAGACCCGAAAGGAATGTTCTTCAAAGCTCCGTTCTTCTCACCGAACCGGCCAGACGATTTACAGATGCGAATGATCCGAAAGCACGCACCTACGTGTAAAGAGGGATGAAAATGTAGATGTATCCAGCAGGTGGTTGTACGAGCTCGTAAACGATGAATCAGAGGTTGGCAACCTCTGATCCGGATTATTCGACGACCACAGACGCGTACTCTGCTAAAGGTGGATGAAAAAAAAACGACGCGGAGGAGAGAGAGAGAGAGAGAGACAGGGAGGTACGAACGAAAGTCGCCCAAAGCCGATAACACGATTTCGTCCTACCTGTGTTTTCTTACGCCTCTGCTTTTTCCATTTGCAACTCAATGCAATCTCTAATTTCATTCAGAAACGTAATATCCAAAATATCCAATTTCCACGTGCCTCTTTCCCATCTGTATTGAAAGATGGAAAGAAAAGAAGATTGTGAAAAGAAAATGCGATAGTCGTCTTAAAAGCAGCTTAAAGGGTTAGGCTACTGTGACGACACGAAAGTAAGGGTAATCAAAAGAAGGTACTCAGCTTGAAGAATAAGCGAGATGAATGACAGATCGTCGGAACATTTGTAGATATGCAGGTTTATAAGCTTGTCGACTCATTATTAGTTAATATTAACAATTTAGAGAGTCATGAACAATCACATCCGAAACAAAAAAAAATCTTTCTTTTTTTATAAATAAACAACTTTAGCCAAAACTAGACGGATCTATCTTTTGCTACCGTGTTTCTTTGCTAATGGCAAAGAAACGATTGACAAGTTATAAGAATTTCGGGTTGGCAAACGCGAATGAGAGTTCCGCGCTCAATATTTACTCCACGCTAAGTTTCAACAACGAAACTGTTGGATTTCACTGGGATTGTCATCAGCGCAAAATGCCTGTGTACAATGGAGGGAAGTGTCGAGGTCGCTATTCTCGGAGTGGCACGAACCAGCGGAAAGGATAAGCGGCGAAGCAGAGAGAAACCCAAACAACGTAGCGGTTGGACATTGTAGCCGAGGGATGACTATAGAAAATAGTCGTGGCAAACGCGGAGCGGGGAAAGCTTCCCGAAGCGGTGAAAACACGAAGAGAATCAGAGAGAGAGAGGGAGAGGCGAAGAAAGAGGAGCGGTGAGGAGACGGGAGGAAGAGAGCGGGAGGAAGAGAGCGGGAAAGTCGCAAAAAGGATGCCGAGTTTACGCAAGATGAACCTAACCTAGAGAGCCCGGTATATAGCGGTGTGCAGGTGTAAGCGAAGCGAAAAGAACGAACGGTTATACGTTAGTTTCGCGGGGAAGCTCCCATTTCTGTGTAGCTATACTATTGGCTGTTTCGCTACTCGCATACCATTTGGACTTCGGGAAAGCGCTTTATTGGATTCACTGCTGTTTCCCTTCCCCTCTCGTTCTCTCTCCTTTTATTTCGAGAGTGGGTACCTGGATGGTCCTACTTTCCTGTGTCGAAATAGCTTATATTGAGTCGGAGTCATGGAATGACCAAGCTGATGAAAAGTGACGAAGGGTGGTAGGAAAAGCGAGTGACAGAGATGAATAAAGAGGCAAGCAAAAATAGAGAGAGAGAGAGAGGAAGTGGAGGAGACCCTGCCTTTGTCAGGAATGGACCCTGATAAAGGGTGACCCTTTATCAACCTCCAATCTGCAATATAGAAGCTATGCTCTCGCAATATCCCACTTTGTGGCCATAAACGTGTGTGTGTGTACATTTTGCCAAAAGTGCATCGAGCCGTGATCCCCGTTGCATACCTGTACATCACCGAAAAACGAGAATGCCCTCCAGCCTTTTGCCCGCCATAACGCTCGTCTCCTTTGCAGTTGGAAAACTCATATTTCCCCGCAATTCCAAACCACACGACCGCTTCGTTCCGAGTCGAATGATTTGCATTGCTTGATGCGGGTCGTACGTGGGTCATAGATCTGTAACACTGAAGGATCACAGAATTTATTGGTGAATGTTCGTTATCGCGAAAATTTGTCGTTCTATTGGAACCCCTACTAGGGCGAAACGTTCGAACGAATCAGGATAACGAATTATCCTAACTTTCGAAGTAAGGTACCTGACCCATGTAAAGCCAAGTGCCTAATAAAAATCTACGTTTTAAATATCAAAAACTACAAAGTCAAACGGATTGAGCCCTCATCGTCGAGTGTCTAACTTTGAATGATCGCAATTTCTATAGCAACCGTCGCGCTATCGCACACCCAAACAAATTTGCAGTCGATAGAAGGCAGCGCGTGCGATCCCACGTAGGCGTTTCTTAAATTTCGACGTACAAAAACTTTCGAAAACAAAAAATTCGATGCAAAAAATTTGACATCGCGAGCGTTGAAATTTTTACCTCCCGGTAAAAGCTAGGTTATGCGATAACGATGAACGAGAAAACAGTTTTCGGCGAAGTATCAGATGTTAGGTGCTTTAGCGTGACGACAACAAGGGAGATCACGGCTTTTGGGCACGATGTCTTTGGCGCACCCCTTGGACTTGTTCCATCAAATGTGAAATCATCCTCTGCCCATTCCCATCCGCTCCGCCTTCCTCGTTCACCCTACCTCGCTCGATAATAACGTCCCGCCTATTAATTTCCGTCGAACGATACGCGTACGCTTAATTACTCCGCGATGTAACGATACGGGCTGTTGCCCAGAAAGTACGCCCTGAGAGATACACCTAATAATGCTGGTCCCCTTTATTTTATCTCACCCTTCGTGTACGTATGTATATTCTGATATTTAGTTACGATATCTTTCGTCGAGGGAGCGCAACGTCACCTCTGGATACTTACAGGAAGAGGCTTCTCACCCTTCTCGCATAGTCGATTACTGTCCCATCCCTACCAAATATCACGGTCCCTCGCGACCCACTCGTCTCCACAAACGCCAGCCACAAAAACAAAACCAATCGATATCTTTTTTATCCTCGACCCGTCGTTTCTCCATCTTTAAGGTTTTTTCGTTTTCAATTGATAAATTGAAACGTAAGAAAAATATCTTTGAAACGCGAGATTTCATTCGATGTACTATAATATAATTTATATAAATTATAATCTATGTACTATACTATAATTATATAATTATAATTTTTTATTTACAATATTAATATAATTTTTAATAATATACCAGGCACCAAAATAATTTTTAATCATCACGATTCACTCGTCATTGTTCGATCGTGCAGTCATTTTCAACATCATTTCAACGTCATTGGAGGCACACGCCCGTCTATGCGTCTGGGAAGTCAACGGTGCACAAGTTAATTACGAAGATAATACTCGTGCATGGACATTCGAGAAACCAATCTACGTACACACGTGTGTATGCGCAAGAAACATAATAACGTATGATGCCTCCCGTTGCTTTTGGAATGCCGAGCTGCGCACCACGCAGTTTTAATCCCAGGGGATGCAACCATACCGTTTCTCAACCTCCGACGAAACAAACTCATTACGGGGTCATCGCGGAGAAAATGGGGAAGAAAAAAAACGAAGGGAGAGGCTTTTATGTGGCGCTGACGAGGCGCGTGCGGTCTCCTGTCTAACGCAAAGTCACGCATTACTCTTGGATTTCATACACATAGAATTATCCTTTGCAGTTGTTTTTTTTTTTTTATTTTGTTTTCTTTGCGGTGAAAATCTCTAGCTCGATTGACAACCAGATATGATAAAGATTGATCAGCAGATTTTCTTACCGACAGGCAATCGTTTATTTAAGAAAAATAGCCAAAAATGATCGTTATTTTCATCGATTGATATAACTCTATCTAGTTAATCAAATTAAGTACACGGTTTATGTATTTCGTTTTATCTGTTGTAATATTAAAATTTGCATCCGCTACACCTGATATATCCATATACGTAAATGCCCCATGAAACTTTAGTTCGCAATGTATACTCCTTGAGAATAAATTGAAACGAAACCGAAATTAATTAGTTCAAGTTCCCTCGGTCATTTTGGGTCGGACCGCGACATTAATTTATCACCACAAAAGACGCAAGCTTTCTCCGTAGCCCACGTGGCGATTAAATATGGACCTCGGTATTGTCGGGGGTACCCACCTCGTACAATGTTTCACCGCCGGAATCCTACGACCCTTCGTAAAGGGAAAGAGTATTACCAAGCTTCTACAGGATCCTCCAGAGTAGTTTGGCTCCTTCGAATTCCCTTGAAGCACTTTCGCACCTTTTAGCGCTAAAAGCCCTTCGAGGATCCACCGTTTGATAAGTTCGCGTACCGAACAAATAAACTACAAATCCAAAGTTCTTTCGGGGGTAGATTTTTTCTCTGATCGTACCATTGGACTTTGCGATGTGAGAAGAAGAAATTTTCCCCTTTCACGTGATATTTTCTGTCGCTCGGATTCGTAATGTTATGGAGCTTGCTGTAAAACCTTTCGAAGATTACACGTACCTCGTAGAGTGGAATCGCAGTTGGACCTCTCCAAGGCTGCTGCACCACGAAGCAACCCGGGATATCCTTGCTGTTTCCTTTATCCTGTTCCGCCTCCGCCATCACTATCCGGTCTTTAATGGATCGCTGAAACTTCCTCTCTTAATTTACGGTCATGTGTTCGTTTCGGAACACGAAAGGACGATTCGCGATAATTACAGGTCTTCTTATCAACGCGCATTCAATCCTCGTCCGCAAACGTGGGAATCTTTAACTTGTATTCCTCCCAGATCAAACTACGGGCGCATTCTTCGATGAATTATTAATGCTTATGAAAAATGGAGAGTTAGACGCGCGGTGAAATTTCAGTACCGATCGTTTTTCTTCAGGAAAAAGAGAATTGGATCTAGTAAAATCGGTGTCTTTGTGGACAGCTGAGAATTTTCTAGGGAATTCGAAATGGAACTTTCTAGGGAATTCGAAATGGTGTAACGACAAGTGTGACACAAAAGTAAAACTGATCGTAAGAGCCCTCGCGAAGAAGGGATTCAAGCTTGCATCGTTGAAAGGCAGTCAGTGATCTTTCTAATAAAAAAAAATATTTTCATTGATCAAATCCAACGAAGAAAAGTGGATAAGTAGGCAAAACACTTTCTTTGAGATAAAAACCAAAATCGAATAAAATGAAGAATACGTTTGTGCGTTGAATCGTGATAGGCTCGAGTGTTGCGAGTTTCCTATCATCAATTAGGTTCGGTTAGTTTTGTCGCCGTCTGCTTGTTCTCAATATTGGACAAAGTTCGCTCTATTCTCTGTACAACGTTGCTTCAGCCTTCCAAATGTAATCTGTTGTATTACATTTGCGAAAACTAATTCGAAAGTACCACCCGAAGAGTAATCAGGAATACAGACAAAGCGTTTTCGCGCTTCCCGCTTTTGCTTCCTCGGGAAAATGGTGACGAGCCAATTAAGATTCGAATAGCTTATTTCATCCTCGGATACAAAGTTTTAGCTGCAGTTACCGTTGTACGAACAAACGTGTATAAGCACAAACAAAATCTGTTTAAACCCAAACATACGTAAAAGTATCTTCAGGGTAGGTGAAGCACCGGCACCGGTGTCTCTAATGCATCAGGAAAGAACAGCTGCAAACTGCAGTTTGGATGCTCCCTCAGGAATTCGAAAAAGCAACGAGCCAGAAATGAAAATCCTTTAAGGGTTTGGGTTTGTAAAACCGCGAAAGGTTTTTACGAACAACGGAGAGAGCATTGGTGTAAAAAAAAAACAAATATCGGGGATCAAAGAACCCTGCATATTTCCCACGAAGCCAGATGGTAAGGATATCGCGCAGGGAGGCTACGCTGAGTCTTATCGTGACCATGGAAATTCTATACTGCACCGCGAACATGTTACATGAAGAGAGGGGCGAAATCCCTAATCCTCTTTCTTTCCCTCTCCGGTTCTTCCTCGCTCTCTCAGTTTTTCTGTACTTCAACGCTTTAATCTCTCTTCCTTCACGTTCAATGTTATGTACAACCTCCATAGAATTATTCGTTTATCCTCGTCTTCATTGTTATTTTCGTTTTCTTACATACTTTTTTCTTTCTATTTCATCCCTTATCGTATTATATTTTACTTCATTTTCCAGACTTAACTATCGCAAAGCTTTTATTTATTTATTTTCTTCCTAGTAAAAATAACGTTCATAAATTATTCGTACGTTTGTATCGTTACTTTGCTTTTTTTAAATTTGTATTTTTATATCTTTTTATCGTTGTCTTGTGTTATATCTGTCCGTGTTTCGAAAGTATGACAGGAGCGTAATAAACGCTATCATCACCATCGCTGTCGTTGTATCTCTTTATTCCCTGTATCGCACTTATTTTTCAACACTTTCCGCGAAAGCTCCCTACTTGTTTCCGGATGTCCGTGAATTTCGTTTGATATCCGCGAAGCTTTTGTACACGCGGATATTAAGTATACATTGCTCGCAGTATCCGTATTCACCCGTGAGTATGGGCGCATCTAGCCTCCAAAATATGCGCGATATATTCTCGTGATTTCAACTCGTGAAGATTTCAAAGTGTATAAACCCAAGAGATAAATCTCGCTTCGCTTCTATTTATCCTCGTGCAAAATCCCTCGTTTCGTTTTCACTACTAACGCTCTCATTGACATGCATTACACTGTTGTTTCGTCGACTGACCGTACTATGCATTTTTCTCAATGGCAAACGTCAATTTCTTTTTGTGCAAAATACAATCCATCCATTCGTACCGTTTTTACCAGCTACTATGTTTCGACGTGTTTGCCGAGGAGCTTATTGTACCGCGGACCTTCAGAAACCGTGAGATTATTATCTCCGAGTTTCCGGATCGTGAACATCGGGAAGATTTATCTCTTGGGATTCGCGCGACTTCGGTTATTTGATACGTGCTAAATCCACACCGCATTGAACTAGCACGAGTTCCTACTCAATTGTCGGATCATTGATGAAAGTCGTTCGTATCAGAATATTCAGATGTTATAGGATATGCTAATGATCGGAGGAATATCATTGCATCAATAAAAAAATTCCAATATCGTCGGATCAATAAAAAAAATTTCGGATATTATCATATCAATAAACAATTCGTAAACACATCTCGAACTTCCGGAAAAATAAATGCTTATAATATAAATCGTATCGAAAATTTTCTTTATTAATTAGCAACCTATTAAGAACGATACCTGAACTGGAAATAATAGACTATCATGGAGTTCGGATAATCGAATGTTCGATATTGAAACTTCGAATTTGTTGAAAACAATGGAAGTGCTATCGTACGGTGTTACTGATTTTTCGTTTAAAAATAAGTTTAAGTCTAAAAATGTTGATTTCTCCAACATCCAACTTTTGACATTCCGAAATTTCAATATCATGAAAAACCCGGATTAATTTCTACAACCGATTTTCGATAAAAAGTCGGATTAATTTATTTTTCCGGTTCGTTTTATCCGTTTATCGATTTTCTCGTTTTTTTTTTTGTTTCTTTGTAGTTTCGTTGGTATTACGATCTTTGGAAACTGCAGGGCAATGTCAAATTTTTACCGAGCATAATTTTCTGCTCTACAAGTAGTTGCAATAATACGACAAATCGTATATTCGTAAAATGGAATCGCGCTGTTCTAATGAGATTTTATTTGGCTGTTTCAGTTAGCAGTGGGAGGGGGAGGTGGCGTGCTGGCCCTCAGCGAGCTCGAGAGCATGGCAGCGCGGCAACAGAGGGAAATAGCCCAACAAAGGCGCCTCTTGGAACAACGAGAAGCCCGCCTCGCCGTGCTCCGAGGAGCACAGGTGAGTCATCTTTTTGACGCCCCTGTACTCGCCCCACTTCGTGCACTTATTAATGTAAACGAGAACAACCCTACCGAGCCGCGCTATTACGTAACAACTATTTATTCCCGGACTGTTGGTTCGTCGATAATTAAATACTACGAGTCGACCTCTCATCGAATGTCATAACCGGAACTTCTCTTGCACTTACATTTTATTTTATGTCATTTTCAACTTTTCCCTTAAACTTCTTAGTTTGTTTTTAACTTTTATCTTTTAACGTTAACCTTTGAACTTTGGTCTTCAAAATGTAACTTTATGCCTGATGTTTACTCCTGAGTTTAGTAAAGCTTACTTTGACATTTTTAATGTTACTTTTAACTTTAACTTTGACTTTAAACTTTTCACTTAATTTTTTAAATTTGACTTCCAAGATTAACATTTAACTTCAATTTTTAACTTGAACTTTTCATTTCGCCTTTCAACATTAACGTTTTACTTTAACTTTTAACATTAACATTTGACTTTAATCTTTAACTTGGATTTTTAATTTTGCCTTTTAACATTAACTTTGATCGTCAACATTCAACTTTGACTTTTAACTTGAAATTTTGATGTTGACTTTTAAAACTCTTATCCAAGTTATAGAAAAAATCGTAAATTATTTACATCTGGCAAGAATCTAAGGAAATAGATCGCTTTCCAACAATGCGAACATGACTGTCATTTTTTTTTTTTTGAAGCATCAGTGGTTTTCGATCATTTTGAAGTACCATTTTTATAGATGCAACGTGACCACGTCGTTCTGTTTACCACGTCGTTCATTACACACGTGGGATCGAATCGATACCGCGCGAGTTTCCATACAAGGAAAAACATTCACTCAGGATTTACCCTAGGATGAAATCGTTGCGAAGCTTTCCGTCGTGGAGCGAGGAAATAGCTCTCCATTCTCGCGCTACCATGCCCCGGCCGAAAATATACACGCCGAGCCGGTGAAGCATCTCCGTTGATAATCTTGTAGAGAAAAATGTGTCGCCCGAGCAAAAGCCGTGAGATCTTGGGAAAGGAAATTGCGTTCCCGCGCTTGAACTGGAAGTTGCTGCAGTCCCTTTCAAACATTCGGCTTCTTTGTGTACACGCGCCTTGGGCGATCGGGTGAAACTTCATCTCTTGACTTTCCTTTTTTTTCGCTCTCTTTCTCTTTTCCCTTTTCTCCGCTTTCCACCGTCCTCCGTGTTTTTCTTTTTTTTTTTCTATCATAAACGATGAAAGATACGGACGCGTCGAGTCTACTTCCGATGATCGTGAAGACGTTCCAACCCCATCGCGATAAAAACCGGACGGATGACGCGTGCGATGCGAAGAAACCGGATGTCCCGTCGGAAATCTTCGATACGCGAAACATGAGAAACGTCTGTCTCGAAATGTTCCCAAAATAGAGATATTCGAAGGAAAGCGAGATCGCCAAGGACATCTTCGAAATAAACAACGTACGTTGGATGTCGTTGAAAATCCTAATTATGTCAAGGAGAAAAAGATCGTTTTTCATTAGACATATCCAATGACGAATTATCCGTAACGCCATCAAAGTGGGAATGTACGACGAAACGAGAATACAATAATCGACTCATTGCTCTTATCATCGTGTTCCTCTTTCCCCATAGACGGTTAACGATTCATCGATAAACCACACGAAACAGCGTTGAACATTTCTGACGAATGTTTTTTCGTGTATTAATGACTAGTACTTTCATCGTGCCCGCTTACCTGTCAATATCGACTCATCTTTCGTCATCCATCAATATCGACAAATCAAATGAACTGAAATAACAGTAGGGGGAAAAATTCGCAGCTTAGGAAATTACGGATACCACTGTACCTAGCAAACTAACCACTCCCACGCTTCTATTTTCAATCGGCAATGCAGCAATAATTATTGACCGTCCATTTCGGATATCTGGCACCCTCAAAAATAGGCAGGGAAGAGACACACTCTTGCAACATTAAAATTAGCTTTTCGTGACACGAAATAAAAAAAAACGAAAATAATGTTCAAAAAGGGATACCCATATTTTTGTATCTCTTCGAAATATCGAATTATCATTAAAAGTTTTGATTGTTGATAAGAGTACTAAAAGACGAGTTTCCATATTCAGCCTGAAGGCACCGGGTAATTACGGGCACGAAGAATTTCGTTCATAAAAGTAATCGATTTTTATTTTCAAAATAGTTTAATAAAAAATTGCGTTAACTTCATGAAAAAAAAAACAGATTCTGATTAATTTCATAAACAAACGAACAAAACATTTGGCAATTTAATAATGAAATAATTTTCTTCATATACGCAACAAATTTTCATAATAAATAAAATATATTCATAATTTAAAAAATACCTTCATTACCACGAATATTTGGCTTTTATTCCATGCTTTTTTTTACCGACAGAAATTCTTTCACTCTCCCCTACACAGCAGCAAGTATTAGACGTTTCAGTATAAAAATCGATATTGTTTCGTAACGTCGTACGTGAGTTTTCCCCATACGTCATAAGATTACGTTCTCAATCTCTACCCCACAAACCCATAAAAACCGTTCCTTCATTTTATCCCGCGTATAGGTACACCCTGCCCCGAATTTTCCTAAATCCCAATTTCCGAAGCGCGTAACATTCTTAACGCGAGCCTGGGAAAAAAAAAAAGTGTTTTGCTTTCCCCACTGGCTCGGGTCGAAAACCTCATCGTGGGTGACTCGTACGCAAACGCCACGAATCGGGCTGAATAGAAACACACGCTATGCAACGCTCCGGGAAAAAAAAAGAAGTTTATTAGCTGAGCGCGTAGTGTGTACACGCGAGGTCCACGTAGGAAGCAATCACGGTATACGCGATTGTTAACTTCCATTTCCATTATTTCCCCCCCC
This sequence comes from Ophioninae sp. A BG-2022a, assembly GCA_030523105.1. Taxonomy (NCBI): domain Eukaryota; kingdom Metazoa; phylum Arthropoda; class Insecta; order Hymenoptera; family Ichneumonidae; species Ophioninae sp. A BG-2022a. Next base: position 25,285 of record JAPYZI010001065.1, on the reverse strand, counting down.
CCCCTCCCCCCGTCCCCAACGCCCCTCCACCTCGTTTCCAACCGTGCCGCTTTTATTTTCATTTTCTTCGGTAGAAACGTGTTTTCCCTCGCGGTGGGTCTCGAATGCGCGTTACCGGCACGAGGGTTATTGTACCCTCGTGCCTACTACTTGCCCGTTTGTATTTTTATATGTATATACGTGCTCTCGAAGGAGCAACGAGAAATACGAAACTGTGCGGTGACCGGAGAGGGAAAAAAGAGCAAAGAGAGTGGAAGGAACGCGACCCAGTTTGCATTTTCATTTATGACAATGGGTCATTAGTCGAGTGGGCGATTATCGCATCTCGTTATTGCTCTTCTAGGCATAACCTACGCACGTTCGCTAAACTCGCGAGCGTGATAAGACGCGTTTCTCGCGGTATAATAGCGCGATTTTTCATCTAATTATATGGCTGTAAGAAAAAAAAAACGATTTTTTTTGTCTGTTGGTAATGTGGGTTGTGCGTTTTTCCAATTTGGATTTCTCTTTCGTTTTTCATTCGAACCTCACTTTTTGGATGACTCTGTAGACTCGTTCGTATGGAAAAAAAGAAACATGAATTTATGCAAACATTCAATAAATATGATATTTGCACAATACGAGTACGTATCGATACGATGATAGGGTGCATTTGCCATTTTTTTTAAATACGAGCTGCGATATATACATACATGTAATTTCCCTATTGCATTCGCAAACATTACATTTTTTCCCCAGCGGGTTCTATAGCTTTGTTTGTGTTCGAGGATATTTGTGGTACGATAAAACAGTGGCCGGTCACCCCGCTCCCCCTCCCCCTTCGCCGGTCGCCCTCTCTTGCTTCACAGGGGATTATTATGATCGGAGAATGCTCGCACGTCCCGAGGCCCTTTAATATAATATACATACGGAGCGTGCACACCCACGCGGGATCAGCAAGGCTCAACTCAACTCTTCGTTACGGCAGGCTGGAATCGCGGCTCCCCGTGTGTGTGTGCCCGCGCATGCACCGTGGGCAATTTTGAGTCAGCAGTTCCGTAACTCATACAACACGCGACCAACAACTATACCGCTTCAATTCCCGTGACGTTGATCTCGGCTTAGCCGAACAAAAATTATTATTTCTACCCATATTATCGTTGCGATTTGTTACCGCGGACCCTTAATTCGTTCGTACGGTACGCGTTGTCGTCGAGCCTACATTCTTTGCGCAATATCAATTTAACACCCTCGCTTATGGTGAAAAAATGTTTCTCCAGACGTTAACAGTGACGGGACGAATGGAAGTAACAAAAAAATAAATTCTGGAATTATTTTTTAAATAATTTTAAAAAATCAAGAGTCAGAGAAAATCAGGACGATCAAGGTTCTAAGAAAATCAAGATAATCAAGATTTAGAGAATATCAAGATCATAAAGATTCGGAGAAAGTCGAGACGATCAAAGCTCACGATCGAGCGATTGATATCAGGCTTTACGGTTCTAACAAATAAATTGCATATTGTCGCGTTTGACAGTGGATTTGTAAAACAGTACGAGAAATGCTCTTGAAGCTCTTAAATAAATTATTTAAAACTGCTCTAATTATTGGTATTCTTCAATGAACTTTCATACAATAGTTTGTTAAAGTACACAGAAATAAATGTTCGTAAACTTTTTGAAATTTCGTAATTAAGCTTGATTTTTGACTCGTCACGATAGCCGCCAATTGTTGGTTATATGTATAGTGCATTTTGGTAATGTGCACGCACTCGAGGACGAAAAAAAAAAATCGACGGTCCACGCGAAGATACTGCGTGGACCACCCAGAAATATCTTTAGTACTTAAACCTTGATAAGTGCCATCGAGTCCGTTGCCTCTTCACTCTCCTTGGAAAGCGTTTTACACCCGTGGTGAATTCTAGTGAGTTCCTTCGGGGTCCGGAATAAAGCACCTCTCTAAACCGACACAATACGATAATTCCTCGCCTCTTTAATTATCTCACGATTATATCTCGACTCTTGGCCCTTGTCAATTCCCACTAATGACGATGATGATAATTATTAGCTATTACGTTGATAACGCTCTCAACCTTCGTGTAATTAAAATCTCGTACTTTCCTTCCTCACTGCGAAGACCTCCTCGCTCGTAATATCAACCGTAATCGCCGATTAAGAAACGCGACTGCGATTTAATGACTTGAACGCAATCGGTGTATGCGTGTGTACAAAAGGGCGAGAGGAAGAGAGAGAGAAGAATTTCACAAGTCTCCGATTTCCCAGGATGCATTTTTTTTTTTTGCAACCATAATTATTTTATCCAGGACTTATCACGTAGAATTCGCTGGCATCTGCGTTTCCAGGGTCCATTTTTTACTTTCAGTTCTTAAGGAATTTTCATACGCTGAAGATTAAAAAAAAGGTTGATCTTTAATACTTTTTTTGAATCTGGATTTGTTTAAAGTTTATTGTTCTTGTTTTTCTCCCTCTTTTTAGCTTCTTGGAATTTCTTCCTCGTGTGAGCTTGCAATAAAATATCGTTAACAATTTTCGAAAATATTTGTGGGTTCTTTGTTTTTCGAATATGCCACAGGGAATCGAAGAAACGAAAAGGAAATTATTTTTGGTGCAATCAGGAGAATAAAAATCGTTGTCATTCTTTTTTTTAAGCACCGTTTAAAAGTTTTGACTATTTAAAATACGTAATTTTCACTTTTAACACTATTTTGCCTTTCGAACAATGCAAACTTTTCAACATTGTTCGGTTATCCAAAAAAAAGATTACTCGGCTCACGAACATTCGTAACTCTAAAAAAATGTAACATTACTTTATCGAGAGAATCTTTGATGGAGAAACTTCCGGAAATGGCAATACGATTTTGCCAATATCTGATCGAAGAGAAACTCGCGTCGTGGTGAAAAAGTAAACTTTTCGAACACTTTTCTGGATATAATCGTTGATAGTCACGACTAAATGGATTTTATCGATACACATGGACGCGGTAGCAAGAAACGCATCACGTCGGCACTTCTCAGCGCGTTTAATTTCATCTCAGACACTCCTTTCCTGTAACCGAAGGTGATCTCGTTTCTCTCGTACATTGAAACAGATCCACGCACCTTTCGTACTCGGAGATGTTTCGCCTTATCGCGCGAAGAATTCTCTCGAAAAACTTGTCGTCTGAGTGATCGAACGAAAGTAACGGCATTGAAGTTCGCCTCGTCAGCGGTGTCACCGGTAGATGTTGTCTCCATATTTCTTCAGCGTCGCCGTTCTTATTATCGTTCAAACTCTTTCGTTGCAGCCTCATAAGGACGATCTATACGCCTGATAAGGACATTCTATAAAAACATTCGAGCTTTAATTTACGAAGGAAGATTGGTGCCTAGAATTAATGACTTATTAAATAATTCATTTTCATTACGTATTGATAACAATTCAAACGTGAAGGATTTTCAAAAAGCAGCGATATTTAATAAAAATCATTTATTTTTCCGGGGTAACTACGAAAAATCGTTTAGAAGTTCATTTGGTGTACATTAACGAAGCTACCTACGAAAGTTTAATAAAAAATAGTAATTTGTACTCGTCGTAGGAGTCTATTAAATTAATTAATTAATTTAAAAATTAATCAATCACCTCGTTATTCAACTGTTTCGTTCGACTTACGAGATAGCAGCGGATGATTGTACAGAGAAATTAAATTAAATTAAATTCAATTCAATTCAATTAATATTAATTTAATCTGCGGATCACAGAGAGTGAATAATTCAATGTGTTTCAGTTTCTTTTTTTTTACTTCTGTTCAAAACATTATTTGCCTCGTTGAAAACGTATTTCTCATCCGAAGCCGATGTCACCAGCGACGAGGGTTCTTCCTTTTCCTTCCGTCATTTTTCCTCCTTCACACCAAAGCAATTTTCCTCCGCGTATACTATTTAGAATCAAGGTTCACGCCATACAAAGCAGATGTGCTACATTCATCAAGTATAGAAAAGAGAACGCCTAGCGGGTCTTCGTAATCCCCACGACTTTCGTTCGGTATCGAGACTGCATCTGGTGATACTATTAGGTCGATAATACCCTGTATGGGATTTTCTTTCGAGTGCCTTAATGATATAGAGCACAATTTCCGCATACTCGATCTTCCGTTTCTCGTATCGGAAGCCTGAATCACCCTCGATTTACTGGGGATTTATTTGTGCCAGAAAATGGAGAATAATAAGTCAAATCTGAATTGATAACGTTTAACGTTCTTTGGCATGCGTTTAAAAACTTCGACACGAGCACTTTTGGGTAATGACACTGCCTGTGCAAATTCCATTTTACAAAAAAGCTGCAATCGATTTTTTTTAAAGACTTCCACTAGCTGAATATATAATGGGAGTAAAAGTATTCTTTCGATTTAGCCGTATCATTAAGCCGATTGCATCTTTAGTGTGCAACCAAATTTTTCCTTTATTTCTTCATTTTCACCAACTTGAAAATTATTTTTAGTACGATTATGTTGCTGATGAGACTTATACCCAACTAACGCTTCTCGATCTTTGCAATCAAATAAAAATCAACAGGAACCAGCACAGCAGGACAGACTTGCAAGACTAAGGCACCGACTGGATCAACAGCAGAGCAAACTCAACCGTCTTCGACAACTGAGATCGCAGACTGATCAATCGCGGGCCAACAATGCCACTCTGAGTGAGTAAAATTCATTCACGTACATGCCCAACCTTTGAATAGTCAATTAACATGGTATTTGTCGTCACGATATTTGTCGTCACCAAAAACCTCGTATTTGCAGCTCTACCAAACACACAACTGAAAAACTATTTCAAGCGAAAACGTTGAATAAACTTGATCCTTATAACTTTGATTCGGCACCCTGAAAATCCTTCAAACCAGTAACAAGGTCCGAAATACCACAGTATCGCGCGCCTGATCATTGCTGGATGATCATCGAATCAATCGAAACGTAATACGAGCTTCAGAAGACGTCTTGACGAAGCTGCCTTACTTCGGCCTGATCAGGGTACCTTTTTATCCCCGTACTACGTGTCTACTGACTTGACGGACGTCCGGAATTGGAAGAACGTACCCAAAACGATGCGTAATTCCAAAAACTGATGAATCTTCTCTCGGCGTATTTTCCAGCTAATGTTCGTACTTGGTTCTGCGTAATTTGACGGTTTCTGTACGAAGCATCTTGGTAAAAGGGCTTAGTCACACGCTCGCGTTCGAGTCAACCCTCTGAGGGATTGCAGAAGAATATCTAGCCGTACATCTTTTTGTCAAACAGACTGTAAAATCGTATACGCGTCTGTAGTCACCTTCGGTGCTACCGGAAATTCAATATCCTGAGGTCTACCGCTATTGGGAATCGAATATCCGTCATTTAAACATATATATATATGTACATTAGTCCAATAAGATTTTGAATAGAATCTGCTCGATTTCCATCTTGGATATAAGCAAAAAAAAAGGTATCGCGAAAGGGAACTCGAATTTATATAGCGAGGCGAAAAAGGGACACCAAGCGGAACTTTTCTCCAATTCTCACTTGACTTTCTCTCTCCTCCTGCTTCCCCCATTTCGCCTGCCATACGCCACGAGATTCCATTCGATATCGCACCGTGCGAGCGCTTGAAAAACGAATCTATCGAAGGTTCGCATTTCGTTTCGTGAATCGAGCCCAGCCACTATCAATACTTGTATCTCTTCTGGTTTCCACGACGCGTCCTTTTTACCCTCCAGACTTTTGCCTCCAGTCAATTCTTCCGACAGCGGAAAATGGTATTCGTAAATGCGGATACACTTTTTGTTCCTCCGAATCGTTATAATGTATCGACCGAAAGTAGTTTTCCGTTTCGCGACACTTTTGTCCGCACAATTGCCCGTGCGATTTTTCTGTTTCGACTCGAATGCGCAGTGGCACAACTGCGCCGTTTTCAAAATAGATAAATATTCTAGAAATTCGTGCTACACGCGTTTCATCGAGTACTGATATCGCCTTAGTCGGCGAAACTCGACGGAATCGATAGCTCGATTAATAGACCGTTGCGAAACTCTCCGAGCTCTTGATTGTCAACTGAATCTCTCCTCGCAAATATTTGCCGGGACTTTAACGAGCCGCCAGTCAGACGGAGGTGAACTTCACGTTTCACGGAAGTTTCACGTCGATTCGATATGTCGATGTGTGCGCAAGCAAGCTGTCTCGGAAAGTAACACCGTAAAGAAAAATCTGGATATCCTCGTATCAATAGCTGTCCGAATCACCCGTATTCTCCTTCTTTGACCTTTCCTAGTTTTCAAAAGTGAATTTCCTTTCCCCGCTCTCTTTAGTTCGGATCTCGTAATTTTCTTTGCTCGAACTTCTCCGCAGAGCTAGAAATACATGGCCGATGAAACACTAGAGTTACTTGCGCGGACATTGTCAGAGGGATTCATTTTGATTCCCATGATTGTGCCTACTTCCTGATGGAGACGCGCTGGACCGTAACATTGGATCCCCGCACTGTAACCCCACGTTCACAATTACATTTCAATCGGGATTCACCATTGGAATCCGATATACGAATCCAATTCTAATCCTGAAGGTATTCGACGTTGGCGAGCAGAATCGTTTAAAGTTTCTTTAAAAAGGTTCAAATTAATTCACTAAAGTTTCAATGATCGAAATATTCCAGCGCTACTGTATAACTTCCAATTACCATGAAAACTTAAAAAATTGTAATTACCTCAACTAATAGCTGAATAACTTATAAATCATTATGAAAAAACATTATCAAAAGAAAACAAGTAATTGTTTTATAGGAGAACGTAAAAAAAAAAAACATAAATTTGTTTGCTATTTCTCAAAGAAGATCATATTTAAATGGAAAGGGATAATCCATAGATTACCCCTCTTCTAGTTCATTTTTATTCCAGCCTGAACACGCACCCATACTAGTACAAATTGTGACATCTGATGATGGAAAACACAATATTGGGATAATTTAAAGCAAGAATAGATACCTCCTCCGCAGCGAATCAAGATCTCAATGTTCACCGGAATTCGGTATTTAGACAGACGAAAAGGAATACATGGAACGGGAATAGCCAAGCCGAAGCGATGCTACCAGGCTAATAACTAAGACGAAGATGGAGAAACCGAGCGTTGACTATCTATAGAGAGCAAAAAGGAACGAGAGAACGAAGGAGAAATATGTTGAGAAGGAGAAACACTAACGAGAGATGCCTCAGAATCGAGATATTAAAGGTTCCGAGAGGGGGATGCTCAGTCAAGGGGAAAGAGACTGATGGGATAGCACACGGAGCTACGAAGCTCCAGGCAATGGAAGATAGGTACGGATACTTACGTAATCTCCACAGCTACACCGTGATGTACATTCAGTATATACTTATACACATATACATACATGTAAACTGAATCGGTATTTAACCCTGCCAGTGATGAATCCCACCATCATGCTTTTTCCGAAAAACATTGACGAAATCTTCAAAGTCCAATCCAAACAAAAGAGAAGTTCCAGAATGGTCGATTTGAGGAAACCTTCAAAGTCCAATAAAAAAAAAGAGAAGTTCTAACATCTTCAACTAGACGAAACGCGTCGAGTTTCCATTTGAAGCAGGCGCGACAAAATTTCATTGTGAAGCTTCGATAACGATGCCTCGTTTTAGGGTGTTTCCTCGTTGATGTCACACGGAATAATCCCTCTTGCAAAATTAATTCAAGTTCGGAATGTTCAACGAAAATGACGAAACTATCGGGTACACCAGGACAGGCCTGTCGAACTAAAAGCAAAGTGACTCTTCATGTTAGCATAAAGAAATTGACAGCGATTGATTAGCAACAAATAAATAAATGAATCGAGGCTTCCTCCGCTGAAAAACAGCAGGATCAAGACCAATTCTGTCGGTTCCAGCGTTCCGTACGAATAACAGGTTCGAATATTCTTCGTTCCCCGTATAGACAAACGTATATATGACTGAGGGTGGCTTCATCAAACAGAGTTCGCACATCGCGCTGAGGTACGGCGGGAATCGTAGAATCCACTTATTAGGCACTATGTAAATTCCATTCCTATGTGCCAGATGTTCACGAGAGCGTACCTATACGCAAACACCTCGTATCGGTGAACTCACAACGTGACTGCATGCAAACGAAGAACGCGAGGAATATTTGCCGGCACTCGAGGGGAAACTAATAATAATTCCAATTGTCCCGTCATCGTGACAATTGGAACTCGTGACTTCTCGTTAAACTTTCGTTTCATGGGCGAACATTTTTACCCGTGCGGTAAATAACAATTTCCAAGTATTCATCATTGGGGTTGTGAAATTTGAATGCGGGTACAACGATGAGTACAAATATTAACGAAATTTCCTACCCGCTGATTATTGAAGAATTAACGCAAACTTTTCTTCAAATCGTCAGTGGACATCTAACATCGGAAATTTGAAAAAAAAAAATGAGTCTGAACGGTGCGAAATTCGACGTAAAATTTTGTTCTTTTTTTTTAAGACAAAAACTGTTCGACGTCCAATTTTTAACTGTTTTTTTTTTGTTGAAAGAGAACAATTATTTCACGTTAAATCTTTATATGAAAAAATGTGACGTAAAAATCTGGCTTTAAAAACATCGATGTGAAATGTTTAGCTTTTTTTAAATAGAAAAGTTATTCGATTTTAATTTTTTATATGAAAAAAATGTTCGTTATAATTGGACATTTTAGAAAAAATATTTCACGTCAAATTTGAAACTTTTTTTATAAGAAAACTAATGTTCCATTGCTATTCGCACTAATAATAATAATAATAATAATAATAACGAAATTTTATACGAACGACTATTGGATTTCAGGGACTGCCCAATTTGATATCAACTTCCCGATTTCACAGGCTTCTTCCTTACTCTTCTTTTTTTTTTCGTCTCTTGTATTCCACCGTATTTGCTTCCCCCGAATTTCTCGGCATTCTCGAGGGGTCGGCGGTAACTGATTATCGGCGGAATTTCCATTATGCATGAATTTCAAGTTAAATCGTGCCGATGCGTTTCGTTCGATGCTGGCATTTCGTTATCGACTTTTTTCAGTTTTTTTCACATTCATTGATCTCCCGTTTTTATTTAATCGCCATTGAATAACTTTCGTTGTTTATTTTCCCGTTCAACTTACATTCGGAATTCCAGCCTTTGAGGCGCGCGATTCCTCATTGTCTTTTTGCAAACATATAAAATAATATTTAACATAACAGTGACAATAAGAGGAACATCAATTACTATAATTGCCGTTATCGTGGTTAATACTCTTATTATGTCAATAACAAAACAGGCGAGAATTTTCTTTCCAGTTCGGTTGTTTCATGCTTTTCAAAAAGTAAAATATAAAATATGAATTTAAAAAAAAGAAAATTTTTTTTTAATATCAACGACAATGATAATAATAATAATATCTATTACTTGTGTCGTAATATTGGTAAACATTATCATTTTATTATCATTTAACAAAATAAAATTCATATTAATTTATAATGAAATATAAATCACTATTATTATTAATATTATTATTATTATGATTATGTCAGCAATCACTGCAATTGTTTTCTCTGCTGTTACTACCGTATGCCTTATCGTTGCTACAATTATCGATATAATTAATTGGCAGAGTTGATATTAATATGACCCAATGAATGATACTTATCAGCTAATAAGTTAATACAATATAATTAATATATTTAATATCTAATAATACTGAATATTAATTAATTCATAATAATACAATTATTAGTATTGCAATTAGTTTAACTAATTATTTTAATTTGGAAACCAAACGGCTGACCTTTTTTTGTCTTTCGGATACGTTGCGCTTTGTGCGCATGACGTTTGCTTTTATTTATTCGCATATGCTTGGGAAGAAAAGTTACATTTATAGTTTGGTCTTTCGCCATTCCCTTTACGCGCAACCTTCGCTCCGTATTCTTGACCATTCGCGCGCGGACTCTGGGGCGTTATCGAGATACCCTCCACCGTATGATTCTCACGTTTATAGCGCAACCGGCGGACGGAATGCCGGAGAATTTCATTGCCGTCCGTGTCGGGCCTTCGAGTTACTCGCCACGCGTCCAATTATCGGCTGAAACCGCTCGATTTTAATGGATGAAAACGTCGTTATTGTTCTCGCTATAACAACCAATAAATGGAAAATCATGAAAATTAAAGCACTGGCGAATTTATGAACATTCGACCGTTTAGATTTTTTTATTTTGTCGGGAGGTTTCCACTAGCTCCAATGAACAATGACACTTTTTATAGAACACGCCAACATTGCGTTACGACTTTTCAGAAGTGGAAAATATTTTTGCGTACTCTAGTTGGGGATTTGCAATTGTAATTAAACAAAAAAATTTTCGATAACAACGAAAATAATAAAGAAATAATTTTAAGAAAACGAAAAATAATCAAGAAATAAAAAATCAAGAGAATAAAATGGTTTCAACAACAATAGAAATAATGAAGAAATCTTTAAAAAAAAATTTAAATGAAAAATAATCAAGAACCGAAAAATCAAGAGAAAAAAATCGATGGTTATCATTCTGATTTAGTCGTGCAGATAAACACGTTGAACAATCGGTTACATTAATCTCCTCGTGTGCTCGGAGCTCATTCAGACACAAATTCGCAAGCAAAATTCGGCGTGCAATGAGTGAAAACGTCATCGTATTGTTCGATCATACGTGTAATAACGCAACCCCGTCATAACGGACCCTCATTGCGGACCAAATTTTTTTAGCAGTTTGAATCGTCGATGCGTGTCGATTCGAGCGTTTCGGCCCATCACCCGTTTGCTCTCGACTTTGTACGCTCGAGTACCAAAAATGAAACGGTGCAATTGAAGCACCTCGGGATAGAACGTTTCGTCGTTTTTCAGCGTTTCGCGAATCGCTGTTATCCATAAATATAGAATATTCATGAGCGGATGGTCAACCGAGAGATAGGAAGAGCAGCCTAATGGACTGATCGTCGTTATTGTGCTTCCACATAAGCGAGGCTTTCGTCCGGAGTTTTAATTATTTCTTGGTCACTTGGGCATGACATAATAATAATAAAAAAAAAAAACTGATGATCTTTTGACGAAATTGTAGGATATAGATGTTATATCCGTAATATTTTGAATTCGAGAGACAGCGGTAATAGAAAAACCAAAACGTTTATTGTTTAATAAATTGTACAAAGTACGTCGTGGCGTCGAATTCTGAGTCGCGAGAGATGCTCGTTCGATTCCTTCCAAACTCGGACGAACTCGTCCGAACGCGTCTTCGCGAAAAACAAACATTCGCCGCGCCCACTAACGCCGGTTACGTTACGCCTCGCCGGGCACGCATGTAAACAAACACGAGTTTTCGCAACGACGAAGATCCGCGTTTGTTTGTGATCCGCGACGAAAGATCCCTACAAAATTAATTCATAGAGATAGTATTTCGTACTTTTGAAATCAATGAAGCTCGAAATTGATCCCATAAAAATTGAAACTATCCATAAAAATCGAAAATCCTATCGAAATAAAAAAAAAGAATTATCCAAAAATCAGGATTGATTGAGAAAATTCAGAATGTTCTCACTTTACTCGTGTTTCCTTTATCTTTACTGATTTTTTTTTTTTTTTTCATTCAATCGATCACGAGTATTTTTTCTCGTACGAATTCACACGTGGGAGTAAACGTGCATATAAAGGTGGAAAGGTTTCGGCATACTCGTGAATGACGTTCGCGGCAGTCTTCCTCGCAGTCGCATCGATTGTCGATAATCCAATCGCTTAATTCCGTCCCGCCCCAAACTTTTCTTCCACATTTATACACGCTCGAAATTGCAACGGATGGTTTCAGTTTCGGGAATTTGCACGTTCGATATAATCTGCCACAAGTACACGATTCATCGCGCTAATGATTTATTCAGGTTTCAATGTGAGTCGAGAGTTGTTCTCCCTCGTTGTTTCACGGATTATACAGAATCAATTGATTTGGTGCACCGATGAAATTATTACCTGTCATATCGAGATATCGAGATATTAACGCGCGCGAAGCGGAAGAAGAAATTCTCTCTGTCGTGCAGGCCGATGGATGAACGGATGACCGCTGTTGAGCCAGATGCAATTTTACAGAGTTTTCAAATGTGCATTCGCACTTTGTTTTCGCACATTGCAGCCACGAAAATAATCCGGGCATATTTTTTTTCTTATACTCATTTATCTGCAACCTAAAAATCTACAAAATATAATTTTGGACGGAAACGAGAATAAAAATGTAAAATAAAAAAATAATTCTTCGCGTACCAACGATGTAAAATTTAAAGCAATATTTTTTTATCAGCTTGAAGTTTGCAACGTTGAAACGAATTCTTCCCTTCAATTTCTCATTTTTGTTATTATCACAAATTATATACTCCTGAGTCGTTGTAAATCGCTGAATGAGAATTCATGAAAATATTTTACATATTTTTTGTAAAACGAATTGACGTGAAATTTTTTAAAATTTAATTGATAAAGAATATGGTTTTTTAAATAAAATAAAAGAAGGATATGTATTTTGTCACATTCCGATAGAACGAACTTCAACGGCATATATTTTCAATAGAATAGATTTCCCAATTGAAAATTAGTAGAATATGGTTAGCAGTACGTGCATTCATTCTCCGAATGGTCCCACTGCGATCGAGTAAACGCGAGGAATGATCCATCTGGTCAAAGTGAGTGTGAACAACGCTCCAGGTAATCGACCAAACATAAGAACTGGAGAAGCGTCACAAGTGTGGCGTAATAGTAAAGGGGATGAATAAGAAAGTAGGGTTCGTTTGAGATGTCACGACAAAGTGAAAAGCTCGTAAACTTCTGAGAGCTCTCGTAAGAAACGTTGGATATAAAAAATGGGAGTACTCAGACAGGAAACATTGGAAATGAAAAATGGAAACACTCAGACAAACTGATGATGATGATGATGATGATGATGATGATGATGGTTATTTCTATACTTATGGCTCTCGTAATTTATATTTATGAGCCATTTCGCGGCTCGGCATGTCCCGGTTCGGTCAACAAACGCGACGAAACGGAAACGGAAGGAATTTATCTCCAAAGGAAATAAAATAAAACAAAAAAAAAAAAGAAACGCGTCCCCTCGAGTGCGAGAAGCGCTCACGAGGAAAAAACTTCGTTTCCGCAGGAAAACTCCCCGGCGTCTTGACAGGCATACAGGAGGTACCATGAGCATCAAGAGAACTTGCATACAGCCCCTCGCTCATTGGGTCGTGGAAAATGTGAGAAAAAGCTTTCTTCTCACGTCTTTTACGCTACCAAACCAGTCTCTATTTTCACCTCGTTTTCCCTCGGTCCCTGCATTTCTCGGCAACCTTTTTTCCGTGCCAGGAGCACTCCATGGTAAAAAGCTAAAAGAAATAAGAATGAAGCATCGGTGCACCGCTGACGAGAAAGGGAGAGAGCTTTTTACCCCCGATGATCATGGTACGAATAGGATAAATTATCAACAGCCATTGGCCATCTCGATACGTTGTTTTTTTGCTTCGCCCTGTTAGAATCTATTTGGCTCGGTTTATAGCCGAAAAAAAAAAAATATATTCGTACGGTATCGTAAAATTGCAATAAAAATATCGCTATAGTGTCTTATAGGATCCTCGTTAGACGTTTGGTAACAAATTTCAGACGATTACATCGAAAGTTCGAATACCCAAATCAAATTGGAGAAAACGAAAAAAAAGTGTAATTAAGATATGTAACAGAGAAAGAGCGAATGATCGGGAATATTTCGGGCAATGTTGCAACCAAATGCAAACGATTTTTCATCCGAGATGATCTAATTTATTAAAGATCGCTGCTTTCGTATTAAAAAGTAAATAAAACCTATTTCCGTTACGATTGGATCTTCATCCTCGAGTCTCTTTTCACAAATGCATTCAAGTATTTTTATTTGGTATTTACTTCGTCCAGTTGTTTGTTTATTCGGCTTCAATACAAACACCGGAAGTCTCCGTCCGGTTTCCGTCTGTGGTACGTTCGTCTTGCATCCTTATCGAGCGATATTGGTTTTCTGTCTCGAGCGTTCGCTGCTTTCTCGTTTTTCGCGTAAACCATATAACTTTCGTCGATAATTCAAGCGCGCATCAAACCGTTTGTTCGCTTTCGCGTTTCTCCGTCAAATGTACCGCAACGTCGAAAAAAAAGTCGTTCAAGCAAGCAGCACAATCGATCGATTCTTTTTTTTACGTAACTTTTCTTTTTTTCCCGCACATTGTTTATCGTTGTTTACATCTTTGTTTCGGCCAATGAGCACAAACGTTAACGATCATTTTGCTTGTGCTTCGCGAGGGGAAAAAAAATGTTCGGGATGCAGAAAAAAGCTATTGTGCCCGTCGACAAACGCCGATCAATGTTCAATCGGGCGAAATGAACTTTCCCGAGGCCCTCTGAGCTTTGCCAGGGCGCTTGTCGTCGAACGAAGCGTGACGAGTACCGGCGACGGATCCCAACGAAAAACAAGATGAGTAATGTAAAAGTACCGCGAGAAAGATTGAAAAAAAACGAACGCGGCCTAAAATTTTCGTTGGGAAAATGGATAACGAAATGTCAGCTCGTTAATTCGGGCTCTTGAGGCGCAGTATGCAGAGCCCAATTAAAGCAACGCGTGTGTACGTATCACGCTCTGTTTTCACACTTGGTCCAACGAATTTCCAGTTATAAACGTGGCGGCTAGGTCGTACCCGCTGCGCGCTCCCGCGCCTTTACATTCGGATGTTCATTTTTCATTTTTCTTTACCTGGCCACCCCTACCAGTCCCCAACCTTCGAGCTGCAAAAAAAATCAATCGTTCCGTCGCTGAATATTTTTTCTCTGTGGATTCTAGAGACTTGAAAATCTTGGTGCATTTTTGCTGTATTGAGGGCGGCACAACACTGATCGCGGAAGCCAACCAAGATTAATTTCCTTCAATTCCCAATTTCACTCTCCGAAAGTTACTCGACCGTTTTCTTTCTTCGATCCATGATTTTACGAAGTCGAAGTCAGAACGTTTTTGCAAATTTACCCTTGTGGGTCTTTAATGATGTAGTTGAAAAAGATTTCAACTTTTTCATTGAAGACCCGCAAGGATAAATTTGTAAAAACGTTTTCGCAAACGATGAAGAGTGAGGAATAAATGACCGGGTATTCTCGTTGGATTCCAATGATCGAAACGTCAATGTCGGTACACGTGTACAGTCGGTGCGTTGGGTATGTTACGGACGCAACTAATTGTCACCACGCTCGAAGACGCGTTCAGCTACGAGCTGTCCGCTTCCCGTTGGAGTGAAATGACAGGATGAGACATCGATAGTTCGATTAGCAACGGAAAAACCTGCGGCACGACAGCGTTTTCTTTTGGGTTATTTTTTCTTGTTTAACAGAAATACTCGGCTGTGAGCTATATCGTTCACTCATGAATACTCACGTAGAGCATCACGACCTCCATCGCTAAAATCCGGTGCGAAAAAGGGTTTTCACGATTTGGAAAGCTTGCTTTTTATTTGGCTCGTGGGTCGGATGGAAAGCTGCCAAGAAAATGTCTGGATCCACCATTGAAACTGGATAAGGATACTTGTCGAATGGAACAATAATTGGCAGCTGAATTAAACGTTACCCAACAATGCGATTCTTTGTGCCAAAGTGCCATGGTAACGTTCCAGAAGCAAGGATATCAGATTTCACGAAAATGGACAACATTTTCCAATATGACAACAGGAAATCGCGGGTTCATAGATCCTTCAAGAATAATCTAGACGAAGCGAAACCAAAGATTCTACTTCGCCTGTTGTATTCACTGATCATTGTTTCCTACCTTTTCTTTCGACCCTACTACGACCCTGTGACGTCCTTAAGATCCATCAAGAACAATCCAGAAGGTTAACTCCTTCTGGATTATTCTTTATGGATCGATGAACTTGCGAATTGTAAGTAAATAAAATGTTGTTGTAAAATCAAACGTTCATATTATCATCAGAATTGGACTACCATTACTGTCGAACTCGTAAGGTCGAAACAAATGGTAGCCATCTCTTCAAGGTATTTTAATTCCGATAAAAAATGAATATTTGATTTTACACCTGTATCGAATAAAAACCAACCTTCAATCCACGTGAATCAGCTGTTCGTTGTTTGAAATATGAGCGATTCTGAACTCTCTCTAATGAAGAGTACAATAGTGTACAAAGGTCGAATCCTAGCTGCGTGCAATCGGCAACCCCTCTGTTTTGCGGAATATTTGCACACGTGCACGGAAAACCTGCGTCGCGTATGAAGCTGAGAAGCAAATTGTGCTGTGTTTGATTTGTCAGGAATTTAATTAACTTTTGTTACGTACAACATCAGGCTGATTATCGATTTTCTCTTCAGCCGGATAGAAATTTCGAAAAAAGCACCAAGGTGCAAACGAATTCGGACAGTCCTGTTTGATGCGTCAAGTTTCAGCGAATACGCAACCTGTACGTACGTGTGTATGCAAGTGCGTAATTGCAGATTAATTATTTATCGCGAATGAACGTTATCTCGTAATTGAATTGCATAGCGTGTAGAGACCCGGTAAATACAGCCGGGATAATTAATTGCCAAACACTGAATCGAGAGGATCGGTGCATCGAACGAAAAAAACATTTCACTGGGAACAGCCAATTTTTTCTCGACATACACGCTCGTATCGTCCGATTGGATACTCTCGAATTTAAGCTGACCCTCGACCTCATGCCCGCACGAAAATTACGTGAATAAAAGCCTCATACCCTTGATCCATACACTCTTTCTCTCTCTGTCTCTCTGCTTTTTATTCTCTGATACGCAAACCGCAGAGGGTTTGTGAGGAGCGCAACGGGAATGTCCTGTATATACGGGGTGGCTGGAAAATTCGGATTCGAGAGTACCATATATTGTCTCATATTTTGGGATATGCAAATCTTATAAAATATTCTTTTTTACGTGAACTTTTTTAATTACTTCCTTTTTCTTATGTTTAGATAAACCTTTTTTTTTTAACTTAGTTAAAAAATAAAACATCGTGACAATTAATTATAACCAAAAAAGAATATCCACGAACTTCCCTAATGGAAGAAAACAAAATCGAAATCAATGGTTGAGCGATAATTACTCGATAATTACGATAATTACCAAATTACCCTCATGTTCAATATATAAAGGAAATGTTACGGCTCGAAGTACTAAAGATTGTTGAACATGAAGGTAATTCGGATATACCTCAATACAAGGCATCGATTTTTGGACGTTACTTGTCTGGCCACCCTCTATATATCGCTTCTCGTAGTCCTCGTCGTGCATCTGTTAGCGGGTCGAGTCTCAAAAGAGAAAAGGGAAGAAGATAAAAGAGAAAGAAAGCAAGAAAAAAATACAGGACAAAATAAATAACGAGACTCTCGGAGAACTTTGGGGAGGAAATGAACCAGACAAGAGGCAAGCGAAGAGCAGTTCGCACACGATATAATCGGTGTACTGCTCCTGCTGCTCTCCGGTTGCTTCGTCGTGTTATATATACCCGTACATGCGCGCGTATACCGTAATTATTCTCTGGAGATAGTGCACGCTGGATAAAAGCGTTACGAAGAGAACGGATGTCCTGCTCAGAAAAGCGACCGCGAGTCTGAGCAGCGTAAGAATGAAAATAAGAAAGCGCCAAAACGGATCTGAAGATGTACCAGACCACGGAAGTACACGGCCAACGTCTAATTTACTTGAAACGTGAATTATTGTTCGGTTTCGATGAAAAATAACGAGTGTCAATGCGAAAGATTCTGTTACCTGGTGTAGAGTTTGTAAAAATAGCGTGAAATTACAGTACGCATGAAAACGAATCGTGCAAGCCCGAAGAGGAAAAATAATTGGGCTTTCGTTGGAATAGAATAAAAATCCAATTGAACCATTTTTTTTTATTCGATAAAACCGGTGTATGGACGGCTAGGATTCGGCTTCGACAATATTGCTCGTTCTCTTTCGACATGCGGAAAAGTATCGTCTTTTTCATTATTTTTCTTTTAAGTGCAAACACGATCCCGTCATTTTTGACTTTTGACATTGTTTCTTTACAATTCACAAACCTTGAAAAACTTTTGTTTTTCTTTTGTTCACGAAACGAAACGCCGGCTTTGTAGGGCTTTCCTTCAAGCGTCTTTTCACGTGACGTTGGAAAGTGCAAAGCGCGTAAAATTTATTCGATTACAACATAATTACGAAAAAGTTTAAAATTGAAAATGACGTAAAGGTTTTAATCAAACGTTCAAACTTTCAACTACTGCAAAAGGAAAATTGGAAACGACAGTAACAAACACTGACGGAAATACAAAAAAAAAATTTTTTTTTAACAGGAAATGTGAACCAACGCAAATGTTTTGGCTCAACCGTTTTGTCAGCAGGAATTTGGCGTAGGAGTTTTGAGTTGATACTCGATTTACCTCAGTGCGAGTCAAAGAGAACCGTTTTCTGCTCCGTGTGTGATCGTTCGCGTGACAAACGTGAAATACACAGAAACGTGGAAGGCAATTGAAACCTTCGAGCAAATAATGCGTCCGATAACGATTTTCCACTTTCCCTCGTTCACGAGAAGAAAAAAAAAACAAAAAAGGACACTCGTGTCGAATCCACGTGACTCCATAGTTCCCGTATGTTTTATTGGAAACCTGCAGCCATCAAGCAAGATATTCCCGACGAATATCCCGGCCAAACGAAAGGCAAAAAAAGAAACTTTCGGTCTGGAAGAGTAAATAGTCATCGATTTCGTTCAAACAAGGAAGAAGCCTCTTGAGCGGTTGTTCTCCTCGTTCCTCTTCTCATCTCGTCATCGAGCTCATCGCACGGGGCCTCCGCAATGAATTGAATTGGACCAGCGATTTCGCATCCTCGTCGCAATGGGTATCGGATTACGAAAAGCTTCTAGGAAGGAACAAACAAGAAGAAACCGACGATACCACTGCAGGTGCAATCCGATATTTTATTTCGATCGTATTTTTGAATCTTAATCATTCGAGCGAGCGACTTAGAGGAGCAACGGGGCGGAGGGGGTGGGGATAAGGAAATAGAAGGGAATGAGCCTGAGAGAAATATTTCCTTCCTGTCCCCGTTTCAATCGCAATTTTTCTCTTCTTTTATTTAGTCGCAGTAATACGAATGAGTCTTGGTAAGCATCCGATACTGCTCAAGGGTCTCTTGGGTACCAGAGACGATATGCACAAGATGAAATGACTCGAGATACACGAGTACGTTTGGATATTGCACGGAGCATTGCGAATTGAAATGATGGAAGCGACGTATATATAGATTGTAAATTGATCGGACCAAAGCGTAGAAAAATTTTCCCGGATAAATGGAACGTCTAGCCAGTGCTACGGGCTATGGAGAACGACATCGGTAACAGTTTGTTTTTTCTCTTGAATAAATATGCTATTTCCACAGAATTCAACGAATCCTTTTTCTGTCATTTATTTCTGATATTTTCCGTATTTTTATTTTTTCTAGTTTAAAAATAAACATTTAACACAGAATTTAACGAGTTTTTTGTATCCTCTTGTTTATTTATTTTGTTTGCCTTATTTTTTGAAATAAATAAAATTAAATTGTGGCATTTAAAAAATCAGAGAAACAAAATTAATAAATAAGAGGAAAAAACGGTTTGTTAAATTCCGTGGGAATTAATTGGCTAAGAGAACGACGAATAAATTATAGGAATTAAAAAATAAGGGAAATAAAATCAATAAGTGATAGAACAAAGAAAACTTGTTAAATTTAGAGGGAACTGCTTTTTTTTGAAGTTTAGGCGTATTAATGTTAAAAAGCGAGGAGATTCACGTTCGAAACTGAGACGAAACCGAAGCGGAATCGCAAAGGATAAAATCAGTGCTTCGGGAGAGTGATATCGAAATTCTGCAGGATCAAATAAACATCCCGTTTTTCGCGCGGGTTGGAAACGCGTCTGCGAATTAAAAATCTGGCGAAACAGCTAAACGTTCAGTAAATACTCGTTAATTTTTCACCGCATGCTATTTGCGCGGTGAGATACAGGCCCTCGCTGGGCGCTGCATTTTACCTCCCCACGGAATTTCGTGCTCTCGCCTTTCGCTTCGTTCAAACAATGGGGCTATATATTGATGAGCGCAGTGGTTTCGTTCGAACGTTGGCACATCATCCTCAATTCTTTTTTCACGGTATTTTACATTTCGAAAATATTTGCAGCTCGTTATCGCCGAGCAGGGTACGACCGCGAGAGTAAACTTTCATAAAACTGTGCAATTTTCTTCGAGCCTTGCCCTGAAAATTTGATTTTTCCAGCTAAGTGAAAAACTTCCTACCGAATTTTATTTTTTCCTTTTAATTTTTCTCTTAACTTCTTTGCTTATTTCAAGAGGAGGGGGGTGGGGAGTAACGGTTAGAAAATCAGGCTGCTTTTAATGATATTTTTTAAATTTGTTTGATATTTTTATGGGCTCATATAAATATATGTTATCCCCCCCAATTTTAAAATAGATTCAAGTATATTTTTATTAGAAAAAAACAATAGTTAAAGTAAAATAAATAGCAGTGATCCTCTCGGACTTATCGGAAATTTTCATCTTTCTGGTGGGACTAAAATCTCTGGTTTGCTTCGTCTGAAACAAAGAACAAAATCCTCCTTTAATCTGCCTCAATGCTGCGATTGTTATGCATGTTCTTTCTTGGTATTGTTCATTTTATGAAACATGTCCGCGTTTCGAAGTAAAAATTATTATTTTCACCTGAAATATTTTTATTCAACGTGCTGAAGCACTGAAATTTAAATTACCGAGGCTCTTTGAATTACCAAGAACTGGCAACTTAAGAAAGCAACGTATACCCTCAACGATACCTAATGCAATTACAAAAAAATGTATTTTGAGAGAAACGAACCGCGAAAATCGGGCCTACGATTTACGATCTCGAAGAATAAGTGCTGTAACTCTGTTTTTTTTATTTATGTGAGTTACAAAATAATCTTTGCCACAGATATTTTTGAAAACACGTACCGCAAAAAAAAAATGTTAAAAACGCGCAATTTTACGAGGGCGTCAGGATGGAATTCCGTCTCGAATAATTTTTCGTCGAATCCCGCTCGATTGATGTTAGAGCAGAGGAAACGATGACGAATGTTCTTTCACTGCCGGGTACAAAATTGTGGAACGATGACATCGAAAAATTAATTTTAATTTAAAACCGTGAAAACACGTTTTTTTTTATGCCAGCAAAAAGCAAAAGAAGTAAGATTGATGGACGTAAAAATCAGCGATGCGGCGTACAAGCGATCAGCGAAAAAATTGAACGTACTCACTTTTCACCCTCTGTCAGGCACGCTACTTCGACCATTCTGATTTTTTTCTTCCGCCGTCCCACCGGTGTGAAGCAACGGATACGAATCTCATACCGAGCGAGGGTTTTTCCTCTCCACCCCCCCCCCCTCCCCCAAGCCCTTCAACTTTCCCCGATGCGATGAACATGAGCATCCTCTTGTTTTATTGTACCCTCGTCCTCGGGAGGAATACCGATTGCACGAAACGTATGTTTTTTTTACTCTCGTAATACACGCTCTCTAGGTCGAATCTCCATGAAAATGCTTCACTGGCTACACGCTCGAATTGAAATACGTTTGATTGCATTTTTGAAGCAGCGAAATATGATAGGAGTGTACGAACTTCGAACGTTGTGCACTCTCCCTCTTTTTTTTTTTTTTTGCATGCAAATTTCATTCGATTCGTATCGATTTTAATGCCGGAAGAATTCGGTTTTAACGCTTCCTAGCCAATACGCTTTTCCAGTATTTTCTACTTGCGAACGCGATTTACGCATAATTTGAATATTTATTTATTGGATGAATAACGAATGAGCAGTGCCACGAAGCATTGATTCCCTTGAGCTTGATACCCAAACCCCTCCTTTCGAGCTATACTCTCGCGCGAGATTATAAAAGTTTTCCGATGCGACGATACGCCCATGTGGGAGCAAACCAGACCTCTACGGACGCTTGTCTCCCCTCGGGCCGTCTGGATTTGGTGAAGTACATTTGCAAATGTACCGGATAATGTATATTTGAGTACGTCCTACGTGCACGTATTTGGCTCTGTGGAACGTTTGACCTCGAGCTTTGCAACGTCCTGAATTTTTTACAGGCTTGAATTTTGCATCGCCGGAAACCGACGAAAATTAATACTTTTCGTTGTTCGAACTCTTTTTTTTTTTTCGACACCCTGGCCTGCAAAGGTGTTCGAGCATTCTGATTACAGATTTGTCGTGCGCACACTTGACCACTATGACTCTGAAGTCACTTGCAACAAATGTCGGCATTTGGCAATTTAAAGCGTCGCTAAGCTTAAAGTATCAGCGTTAGAATCGTTCAACTATACTTGTCGGATAGGAGGAACGATTATCCAAATAACGATCTAATGAAATTAACTTTACAGAAAATTTACGTATCAAGTATCCAGTAGGAACAGTCTTTCAATATCCATAGAAAGCCAAATGTGAAAAATGAAAAAATTAAAATTGTTATTCAACGAGGTCAATTTCAATGCCCTATCAATGTTATTCAATCGAAAACGGTGACTCATTCAAAGCCTCGAGAATCAAAGTTCGAAATCACGAGCATTCTTTCAGACAGCTGTGGTAGTCAAATTCAAGATATCTGCTCGGCAAATGCTTTTTCTCGATACTGATAAAAACGTAGAAATTCTAAAAAGCCTTGAACTTGAATTGTAAAACATCGTTTATTTTCTTTGGAAATATCAGTGAATACGTGAATCTTCAGTGTCGTAACATCGCGGAATGATGTTAATTGACGTTAATGACTGCGGAAGTTTCGCCTGCTGAGAAATTTTTTTATTGAAAATGAAAATTCGTCGCGGTCTTCGAAGTACACGAACAAAATGTTTTATCGAGTTTCGCGCTTACCAGTACACATTTCTCGATGTGCTAAATGCAGAAGAAAAAAAAAAGTTGAAGGCGGGATCATTGAGGGATGAAACGAGTGATAGACACGAATCGACGAGGTCTCGCTCGGCCACACCATTTCCTGTGGCTTAGCGATGGTGTACAGCTGATGCAAAGGTCACATATATCTATATATTACATATACAGATAGATCCATTCGTAAATGGAGGCAAGGAGAGATATTAAAATGTCGAGATATAACGATTGCTCGAGTATCCCAATTTCTATGAATCCTAGATTTTACGATTACGAGCAAATCCACGCCGAACGAATATCCGCTTTTCACTCCTACGTCACGGTTCCCTCCAACCCTTTCTTCCTCCTATAGCTTACAATTTCCGAACAAAGGAAATCGAGCTTGAGGAACAATGCTCTCGAGAAAAAAAATCATCGATATTCCGAGCATTGTGATCTCGAACAGACTACAATGAGCGACTCGTTGCCGGAACTTTGTTTCGCATTTCTCTTCAAGAATTACGATCAACGCGGAGCAAAATAAGGAAGTAGAAAATCTCGTTAGGGTCAGACGAAAATCGATGCCCGGAAAAACGCTTTGTTTGATAAATTCCATTTTATGTGTGTTTTTTTTTATGCTATTCACTTATCTCATTTTGAAAGGCTCTTCGGGCACTTAAAATTTTTAAGTTACTCCCCATAATTGTGGGGTTAACAAGAAGGGAATCATTCTCTTTCCAAATTGTCTCTTTTCGTGCTATAATTCCAATAAAGGGGTACATTGAAAATAAATGAAAATCATTTCCACTGAGATCTTCGCTCGCGAAAAAAAAACAACGGTTTTTAATAGTCAACGGAGCAAATAGCGTACGACTGGAATCATCACAACACACCATTCCCCTTCCCATCTTCGTTCCTCTCAGCTTTACCCTATCGACCGCTCTTCAAAGTACAAACATACACGAGAAATTGTTTGTTCGAGAGACAAAAAAAGAGATATCTCTCTCTCTTTCTCGGCCTTTGCAGAAGGCTTTTACGATCCCATTAAAGTCCGAGGACGAGCGGAAAACGACCGAGATCGTTAACCTAGCTAACTTTCTCTCTCTCTCTCACTCTCTCTCGCTCTTTCTGTCTCACTATCCCTCTCCCGTTGTATATAATAGACAAACCATGCACTCTGCCGCTGTATTCCAGTACCTACGAAGGGTTCACCATAGGTCCGGAGAGATATACAGGAACTGACTTTTTCGAAGAGGTAATCGGTGTTGTACGGCTGAGGTGAAAAGATCGCCTCGAGTATGTTATCACGATTTGTCGGTCGCACGCGAGTTCGATAAATCTCGAAAAATCCCCTCATTCGTTTCGATATCAAGCGAATACCGATTTTTTTTATTTTCTCATTTAAACGATGGCAAAGAACGCCTCGAGTTTTACGAGCCGAGTCGTAAAGTGTGAAACACTTTGGAAAATTGTTGCGATGCCATTTAACTCTCCCCTCTAACTATCTTTTCCCAAAATAATGCGAAGACGACCCCGTCGTCCGTCGTTCGTTATTGTTTAATTCCATTTTTCCACGCGCAACGGGTACTACTTAATTTAATGGAAACGCGGGAGATACCGGAATACCCGAGAGTTCCAGTAATGAAAACGTTAAATGTTGAAACGTAAATCAAGCACTCCGGCGCTTGTGTACACCCGGACTCTGCGTGGTCGGGCTGGATGACGAATTTATTTGCACGTTCACCGCCCACGCGATGTACCCGCGACTGTCCTGTGTATAGTCAAGCCTTTCAAGCTTTTGTCACGTTCCGGAAACTTTTAATAGATCGCGTTTATTCATTTATTCACGGTGAAAACGGAGGTCTACATTTCTTTTTTCTTTTTGCGAAAATACTCCCCTCCCTTTTCTCAAGAAAGTCGGTGAATAATTGCCAGGACGAGTTCCTTGACCCCTAAAAGATTTTCCCGCGAAACGATCGTTGGTATCTTATGGCGTATGACACATTTTTCGTCGAATTGGAGACAAAATCGAATGAAATGGAAGAAATATTTCCGTTTGAAAAGAACGTCGAAGAAACAAGCTGCATGGTTGACAAATCGTTTAGAAAAATCGTTTTAAATTTTGAAATCAATGAATTAAAATATACTTTTAAGGGAATGTCGAACACGTTCCTAGCCACATTGAAATTTCAAAATCTAATTTCTCCCACACTATTCAACCGCTTTGTATGAAATTTATTGTGTGTATGCAGGACACTTGCTTTAAGAGGAACATGCTCGGCATTTATCAAAATTTAAAAAAAAATTGCGCAGATTGTGGTTACCAT
>JAPYZI010001064.1:0-36765 GCA_030523105.1 Ophioninae sp. A BG-2022a | reverse complement strand
ATAGGTCCTTTACGATGTAATTTGATCCCCTGAACACGAATCTACCATTAATTTCCCCAAAAACCCAAAATTTCTATGAAAAAATCGTAAAAAACATCTAAAAACACGATTTTTTCTACTGTGTGCAGTATTTTCGACGAAAATTCAACGATATTCGTAATCAGCTGAAAATTTTCGATCGGACAGACCCTCGAACTATTTCAGAAACGAAAAAAAATCAGGTCGTGAATTCCCTTCGAAACGCCTAGGTAAAACGGTCGAACGTTTTTTTTCGATTCTAAAATAATTTTGAGGGTCAATCCAATCAACATCCGGTATATGTATAACTATATATATAATTAATTGAAGAATATCGCGTCATCCTTTCGGACACGACGTACGAAGATTCGTCACAATCATCCCGAGAAAACGGGAAAAATGACGAGGCAGGTGACGAGCAGAAAAACACATTCGTCAAGGGCCGCCAAGTGGGAGAGGGGGGGGGGGGCGCGTCTTGTAAACAGGAAACTAAGGGTAACTTACCAATGGTGAGTGATTAGTTCGTCACGTCGCTTCGAGATTGTATACTCGTGAGCGATCTACGAATACTGAACGATCTATTAATCTGGAAATAAATAAAGTAGAAATTACATTACAAGAATAACGGAAAACTTTGGAAATATATTTCTTATTATTGAATCGTAGAATTATTTTTCAAAATCGTTTATTTGGCAAGCAATAAAAATATTTGTCATTACGGTTTTATTCATTGTATATCGAGAGTATTTTGTTGATAAATAAGTGAAAATATATGGAATTTTGAGTTTAAAAAATTCTTCAGTGCATGGAAAATTTCGTCGGCTGACGAAATTTTCATCGCCTCACGGGCCACGTCATCGACTAGGCACGTTCGGTTCAGTCAACGAATTTGGGTTGGTACACGTAAGATTATTATTATTATTATTATTGTCGTTATAATTGTATCAGTATCGTTATCATCATCATCATCATCATCATCATCATCGTCATCATCATCATCATCGTCATCATCATCATCATCATCATCATCATCTTCGTCATCATCATCATCATCATCATCGTCATCATCGTCATCATCATCATCGTCATCATCATCATCATCGTCATCATCGTCATCATCATAATTGCATTCATCATTGCAATCATCATTTTCATCATTGCAATCATCATCATTTTCATCATTGCAATCATCATTTTCATCATTGTAATCATCATCATTTTCATCATTGCAATCATTATCATTTCCATCATTACAATCATCATTGCAATTATCATCATTTTCATTATTGCAATCATCATTGCAATCATCATCATTTTCATCATTACAATTATCATTGCAATCATCATCATTTTCATTATTGCAATCATCATTGCAATCATCATCATTTTCGTTAGTGCAATCATCATTGCAATTATCATCATTTTCATCATCATCATAATCATCAACATCACCATCGCATCATCATCACCATGATTGCTAATCTATATTATTTATTGTCGCTGCTGTTATTCTTTTTTCAATGAGTGTACGATCAAACGAGAATAGTGACACGATACGATGGCACACATAAAACGACGAGAGTTAACTCGATCGTCAAGGACAAAGCGAAAAATGCTCCGCGCCTTACAGTCGTGTAGTAAAAAAAAAATCTACCCACGCGTAACAATAAGACGCGAGAATGTTTACGGCGTTTCTTTTTCCGCGATCGCGTCAAAATTCTCGATGCGTCGGAAAGTGTACGAACTCGCGACGATTTTTCTCCATCGTCGTAATATTCCGGAAGAACACGTAAACAGAATTCGCGACAGAGGAAAATTAACAACTCGGCCTCTTTGACATTTCGTCAAGGTCGCGGAACAGAGAACGTGCACGAATAAGAAATAAAAACAACTGCCGATAGTACGCGCTGGGGATTTTTTTTAAATTTATACAAGGCGTTGACATAGAGGAAAAAAATGTTCAAATCTGAACATAAGCGGTTCTGGAAAGATCGTGGTACAAATAAACGAACGTATTTATTTCTGGATAGGAAAAAAGAAATAACGAGCAACTTATATATATATATAAGATCGCTCTTCCTATTATTTATTTATTAAGGAATATTCTTCTTATTCCTATCCGATTTTCCTATATATATATATATATATATATATACAAAGAGACACGCCGTACTGTCAACGTGGTAGCGCCCGCTTGGGTACACGTACGATCCCTCCACTCGCTCACGTCACTATTTTTCCCAACGCGAACTCGATCCACTAGCGCACACGTTGGCGCACGCGTATTCATCGACCATATCCATGCAAACACCGTGTGTACGCGCCGCCTTCCTCGCCCCTCGCGTGGACAATTCCAAATGAGTCTCGAGAGGAGGGAATACCCGTATTCTTTTTCTTTTTCATTATATCCCGGACTTGACTTTTTTTTTGTCCACAATAATCCGCTTGGAGGGACGAGAAAAACGTCATTGCTTCCGGGCCATCGTATTCGCGATGTCAAAAAAAAAAGCGTGCGATTTTGTGTTTAGTAAACGAAAGAAAGGAAAAAAGAACGGGAGCGCGGTCACGGCGCGACCCGTGGCAGCGCGACGCATGCGCGCGCCGGCTTGCCACACACCGTGCTCGCGTCCACGTAATGCCATCGTCCACAGCCGTGAACGTACCTTTGACAAAAATCTTATTCTTCAGTGTTAAGAAAAAAAAAAAAACACGTTCGTTCATGACTTCGAACGAACGAGATTTCACAATCTTGCTTTTAATCGACACGTGGTATGAAATTGCGGGGTGCACACTCGAGAAAATTCGCAGATCGCGGAATCCCGGATTTTCGAAGCACGGTCGTGGAGTTCGCGCACGTCGTGAATATCCCCTCCACCGCGCCGCCGCTAGGTGATCCGCGTGGGGCGCTGCGCGCGCCGCCAACTGCTCTCCAGTCGTTTCTCGGCTCGGTCGTTCATCGTCAGTTGCACAATGGCGCGCACGGCGGACGCTCGTTGCTCCAAGGAACTCATCCATTGCCGTTGTCGCCGTCGTTTCTGAGCGGACAGGCCGGCTTTCGAAGCCGCCCTTGCGAACGTAATCGATTTTCGCGTCTCGTCAGTCACGACTCAACTTCTGTGCGTTTCTCGTATTTTCTCATGTGTGAAAATCAACGTGTTACGTCCAGTGTATCAAGAGAAATAAGAAAGAAAAGAGAAGAATTATCCCTGTGTGCTCAAGTGCGTGCATCGGGTCCTTTGCGAAATAGCCCCGTTTTCCTCGGCTCTGTAACGTAAAAAAAAACGACGATAAATTCAAGAATGTTTCGTCAGTAGTGAATCACCGACTTGGTCAGAGTCGAAATCATCGCTGAAATAAAAACCGACCGAACGAGGGTGCGCGCGGAAACGAACGGCGACGACCACGAAACGACAAATATTCCAGGTGAGAAGGAATCAAAACGAAATTCGTTGATCCGGGAGCGTCCCGACGAACATTCGCAATCTCTGCATCCGCCATTTTGTTTTTTCTCCCCGCTTATCCGGAAATGGCGAATGATCGTTGTTTCTTTTACTTTTTCGCAACCCACCGAACGTGCGATCTCTCGGTATCGCGTGTCATCGAGTCTCGAACGTTCCGCGAACGTTTGACCTTGAAAAATAATCGCGAATTTACCAATTCACGTTGGAATTTTCAACTCCCGGTAGAATAATACTTGTTTCGCGTGTTTTGCGATCTCGTTGATGTTCGTCAACTTTGGCGTGTCAATCGGAGAAATATCCACCCCCCCCCCTTCCCCGCCGACTCGTTCTCTTTCCATTCTCTCGAGAAAGTGCAAAGTGCAGTGATCCTCGTTGACCTTATCTCGTACTTGTGTGCTGGCTTCACTCATATACATATATATACGTGAGTGATAGCATGTGTTTACATCCGTACCGGATGTACATGCGCGAGGCAGCAGCACCGTCGAAGTGACGCACCGGTCGCGTCATCGTAAAATTTATACGAAACCGCGACAGCGCACGCGCGAAAAATATAAATTGCATACTCTCGCTGCGATCCCATTATTACAATGACAAATGCACGAATTATTTTCATAGCTATATGTAAATTTTTAAATCAATAAAAAATGTATAATAAATATATAATAATAATAAAAACGACGAAACAACTAATTAATCGCGTTTATTATCACAATTCGTAACACGATAAATCGAACAAAAAGAAAAACGTATATCAAAAATGTTTAAAAAAAAAAATTAAATTGAACGAAAAATCAACAAACATCGATGAATCATCAAAATCATTGCGTTTTCATTATTATCGTTATTGTTGATGCAGATGGACTCCGCGAAATTAATAAACGGAAAGAAAAATCGTGTCGCGTTCTTATCTCGTATCGCGACCGCGACGACAACGACGGGGAGCCCCGTAAACTGAAATATCGTGTTCGCACGCACGTTCGCTCGTATTCAGCCCGGTTTCGGTACAAATTGTGTGTACGATAGAGAGCTCGGCGAGTGGGGGAGCGCGTGAGAGATATCTCGTGTGTTTAGAGTGTAAGGGAGAAAGAGAGACGCCATTTTGACCTCAACGAAGGATATCAGCTTTTCGCGTTGCATCGCACATGCGTGCTCGCTCAGGCACACACACACATATATATATATATATATATCTATATATATCCATTATTCTGCACGTATTTGGCGTCTGCTAGCGCGGCGGCATCGCAGCGTCCTAGGACGGCAAATTGAAATAATAATAACAAAACACCACCAACAACAATAATAATAATAATAACAAAAATAATTATGATATAATAACAACAAAAATTTCAATATTGATAACAATAAAAAGGTTGTTTGGGCTTGTTATTATTGTTATTAATAACCCATTTTATTAATTGTTTATTAACAACAATGGAGACAATATTAACAACAATAAATACTAATATCAAAAAACGGCAATAACAATTTAAAAAACGCAACATCACTATTTAAAAAAATTCAAATGATAAATAAAAATTCGAATAATAATAATAATAATATCAATAAAATAATTAAAATAATAACAATAACGATCGGTCGGAAAAAATCGGCAAGGTCGAGTGCGCGAGAAACACGAGGAGGATATCGATGCCCGACTAATGGATACACCTCCTCCGAGCTCCTCGAGTTTCTTCGGAATCCCGTTCGAACTCGAGCGCCACAGAGCGCAGTCGAAAACCCCGCGCATCGTTCTCATCCGCATTGTCGCGGCGTTTATTATTTTTTTCATTCTTTCTTACGCGCATGCGCTTTCTTATCATTATTTTTCGTTGAGATCAAAGATTGTTGGCGATGGGCGGGGGGGGGGAGGAGGAGGAGGAAAGATTACCTTCCAGCGTTCGGTATCCCTGACCTTAAACGATCCCCACCATTATGTCGATGCTAATGGCCCAATCGCTCGGACTATTTCGAAACGATTGCCGGCTTAGTCGTGTGAAACGTCGTGATGAAATTACCCCTCCCGCCCCGCCCCTTCCCTCCAGCTGCCGAGTTGTCCCTCACCGCGAAACTTTTCGCCGGACACTCGGCGACGTCCTCGTTCAAATTGTGCCTCCCTCTATCTCTCTCTTTCTTTTATTATTAACGTTATTTATATTTTTATTTTATTTTGAAATGCTATTATTTTTTAAATTTTTTATTATTATTTTGAAATGCTATTATTTTTTTTTTAATTTTTTATTGTTACTCTTTATTTATATTATTATTGTATTTAATTATTTTTCTTTCCTGTACTTACCGGACTTGCCCGAAAGTCTAACTGGAGCGTAATAAACTTATCATCATCATCATCATCATCATCATCTTTCTCTCTCTTTCCCCTTCTCTCTCTCTCTTTCTCTCTCTCTCTCTCGCCGTTTTGGTTGCTTGCGTTCGATATCGCATCGACGCGATGTGATTCATCAATGCGTTCATTCATTATTCCCCCCTCCCCTCCCCCCGGCTGTCCATTGTGCCGTGGAACATACGCGCCTTGGGACAATTTATTTTTCACCAGTCGACGGGACCGTCTCGTCTGGAAAAGAGATCGTACGGTGATCGAAAGGAAAAAAGAATATATATGTATATATATATATATATAAGTAAAAAAGCGTAACGCACTTTTATTTTTT
This sequence comes from Ophioninae sp. A BG-2022a, assembly GCA_030523105.1. Taxonomy (NCBI): domain Eukaryota; kingdom Metazoa; phylum Arthropoda; class Insecta; order Hymenoptera; family Ichneumonidae; species Ophioninae sp. A BG-2022a. The sequence goes on along the minus strand of JAPYZI010001064.1, from coordinate 30,611 downwards.
TTTAGTAAGGTAACGTTGTCGATAGATAATAATAATAATTATTATTTTTCCTGTGTTTTTCTTTTTCTGCCATTTTTAAAAAATTGGTTTAATTTTTTCTTTACCGCTGGTATTTTATATATTTCACATTTACAATTAAGAGTCTCGTTATTTTGTTATCATCATTGTTTTTGTAACCCTTTATCAATATTGATATTAATAATATCGATAAAATTGTACGTTCATATTAAATACATGGGATTGAATCGATAAAGTTTTCAAATGCAATTAATTACGATAAATCCGTCATATTAAAATTAATTCATACAAAAAATTGATTTAATTCAAATGAACATAATTCAAGAAACAATAAAAACGAAATCGATGAAAGCAATTGAACGAAAACTTATTATTTTTATAATTAACATTTTTATTCTGATGAAATATTGAAACGGTAATAGTAACAAATATAGTTGAAATTTTGTAATAATTTTATATAATTAAATGATAAAGAAGTAAATATACGTTTTATAGTTATTATTATTATTACTCGAAATGAAATTACGTAGCGTATGAATTATCGTAATTATTACAGTATTGATAAATATCATTATCATCGATAATAATGATTTTATTGTTTTTATTAATATAATATCAATATTAGGTTACGTAAGAAATATCGACGATCTAACGTGGCCATCGTGTTTCTCAAATTTCAGTTTTCAACCCAACACACACCGACGACGATAGTTTTTTCATCGCACGATCGCAGAGGGTTATACGACGTCTCTCGATCGCGGAAAAAAAAAAATAAAACACCAACGACACGAGAGACAATAAAATAAAAAATAATTTAAAAAACACAACAAATAATAAGTCCGTCCAAGGATTCTTCCACGGTTGTTGAACGCGTTTCCCACCGATGACCGTGAAAGTTTGCCAAAAGTGATACACGCCGATAATAATAATAATAATATAGAAGTTATAATTTCAAACATTATCGAATACAATCCAAAAATCGAATTGGGTGACTCCGCTGTGAGGGGGAAATAAGAAAACGAAAAAAAAAGAAAAAAAAACTAAGTTAGAAACGACCAAAAGAACGGGATCAAAGTGCACGAGAGACGAGGAAAAAAAAGATCGCTCGGCGTTCAAAAAGTGAAGATTATAGGATAACAGGCCAAGAGAGGAGAGCGGAGAGAGAGAGGGAGAGAGATAATCAATTTTGTTTGTTTGTTATTGGAGAAAAAGGGCGAAATTGTGCAACGAAGGACAACGAGGAACTGTGATCGGTGAAAATTAGATCGACGAGGACCGAGAGGGGTTCTGCTTCTCGATATATCTCTCTCTCTCTCTCTCTCTCCCCCTCTCTCTGTCTCTCGCACGCGAGCCCGATCTCGCAATATGAGATTGGCAAATCGTCAGCATCCTCTTCATCTCCAAGTGACGCGAACGAACAATGGAAAGTTCCTGGTCAGCCCTAACGGGCAACCCGACAACCCTCATAACCAACAACTACATCACCAACAACAAACTACCAACTGTGACGAAACCAGCGCCGTCGTTGTTCCACCTAACGTCGTTTTTCCCAGCTGCGAAACCGTACCAACCCCCCAACAGGGACCCACCATACTAGGCGATCGTTTCATTCTCGTTGGACCCACCGAAGGTAGCGCCCTCTATCGCTGCGTCGATGTACACACCGGCCAACATCTCGTCGCGAAGGTTCGTCGAATTTTTATTCTCGAAATATTTAAATGAGAAAGAGAAAAGTTACGAAAACGCTAATAACACGATTCAGTCGCGATGGAAAAAAAAAAAAAATGCTGCCTGATTCGTGAAAATAATTCAATCGAACGAGCTGAAATTTTTCACGGAACTTCCTTTCAATTTTTCAAGAGAAAACCTCCGAGGATTTTTGGCGAGGGGCGATCGTTATCGAGATTTCGAATTTTGAAAGTTATTTGGATAAACCCAAACAAACAAACCCAAACTGACTCTTACAAGCCTAAACGGACCTCAACGAACCCAAATAAACTCAATAAAACCCAAACGAGTTCCAACACAAACGAACTTGAAAACCCAGCTTTACCAAAATATAGCCCATTGTTACGTATTATCATAGTTACAAAAAAATCGATATGAGATTAATAATAATAATAACAATAATAATAAAACAGGCATTAACGCCGAGCGATCGGGGTGGCGAAGCCCTCTTAAGGGCCCATCTCCGGCTGGAGGGGACCGGTGCAGCAAGCTCCGTGGCCGGAGTCGTCGACGGTCCCTGCGGCCGTCGGTATCTCTTGCTCGAGGGTCATCACGGTGATTTGCACGCTTACGTGCGCGCGCGCAGAAGACTACGAGAGCCGGAGGCACGGCGTTTGTTTCGTCAAGCCGCAAAAGCCGTAGCGATATGCCACGAAAACGGCGTCGTCCTCAGGGACCTCAAGCTGAGAAAATTCGTTTTCGCTGACGAGGCGAGGTAAGAATCGAATTTTCAAACGAATTTCCTACTGTTTTTGTTTTTTCGTTTTATTTTTTATTCATTTTTTTCATTATTAAGTGGATGGGTGGTTGAAAGGACTGAAAAAAAGTCACACAGAAGTAATGGGAGAGAAATCGCGATGGTGATTTCTCGAGGGCGTGCGCGCCGAGACCAAATCGTTTCCGGGTCTTTCTCTCTCTCTCTCTTTCTGTCTTTCTCTCTTGCACCATTCGCTCACCTCGGAGCAAGCGCTCCATTTTTTCCTTTCCGTCTGTTTGTGTGCGTTACGTGTGGGAGAGAAACATTGTGAGCAGTGCGCCGAAGGAGAGGAGCGGGGGGGGGGAGAAACTCGTTGGCGAATTCACGCAACACTCGGCTATTCCTGCACGAATCTATCGGCCGTTATGTGCCAACTCGAACATACTCCGCTGGTCTAGTCATGCGGTAGAACACTCGTTCGCTTCATAAATCATTTATTAGTTTCGGATTTGGATTTATCGTAATTACGATATCTAAATACGATTGGTCAATGACTATCGGACGATTTGGTAACGATTATAAACATTCTCTTCGATCTTGAAGAATTTTTCGACCCCGTTCACGAGGATTTGAAAAACGCACTGTCTTTTATAGAACTGGAAATTTCGTTTGGATTTGTCGTTGTTTTTGTTTAGTTCTACAATAATCGTTCGAACTCCGAAATTCTAATCGCTCTCATTTGAAAACTATTTGACGGAAACAAAACTCCACGGCTGGTTTCCCCCTGGGAACTCGCCAGATCGAATTTGGTGACTTATTATGAAATATCATGTATATTCATTTATATACATATTTTTTTCGTGAATACTTAATACGTATAAATATGTATATGTCTATTGTAACACGGTGACGATATGAGCACGTTTTAAACATATATTATAATCTACTCGATCGTAGCTCGAAGTCGGAGCATTCGTACAGCAATCGAAAGGTCCCGAGTTCAAATCCGACGCGACGTCCATTTTTTTTTCGGAAATTTTTCGTCCCTGTCTATTTTTTCTGTTTTGCAATGAAAACATCAATTCTATATATAGAATATCAATATAACGATAACGTTATCTTTATTAATTGAGCAATTGACCTTCGCTAATAATATTGATACAATCCTTTGAATATGGGATATTTAAAAATTTCACGAGATTTGAAATATATTAAAAATATAAAATATGACGATTTTATAAAATATATAATGTATAAAATATTTAACGAAAAGTAAATGAGATAGAAATTTACGTATAGGGCGACTGGAAATTCGATACCCTTCTTTTTAGGATTAAAAGTGGAGCTCGTTCGAAGTAAATAATTTCGCTAAAATTTGGTGGCAAAACAATTTATAACCTGTATCGAAGCTTAGGCTACTATTAATCCCGGAAATGTGCTCCCGTGGGAGGCCATCGAATCCTTTCGTAACCGACGCTCGAACGGCCGACCGGTTTTCCATGAAATTCCGGTTTTCCGGTCCATAGCTAGCCGGTATACAAATTCGAAGTTGTCGATGAGTAAAATGGAGAGGGAAAAAGAATTCTATCGCGGTTGCACAGGTAGTACGAATAGTTACGGATGTGGCTGGGCAGCTCGACGGGGGCGCGGCGTACGTCGACGAGCTTGCCAGTCTCGCCGCTCGAATTCCTGCGACACGGCCGTCGCGCCGCGAAGTTGCGTGCTGTTTAGTTCTTCTCTCTTACACCCCTCTCCTTGCCCCGCCCCCCACCTCACGTTCATTCTGCTCCCACACGACGTCGCTCCTCGATCTCCGTTCACGTAATACGCGTTTGAACGGCTACGAGATAATTATTGTTCTCACTAACGAACACCAAACCCAATAACAATAATCATGAAATAGCACGTATCGACGATGTGCGCGTGCGCTCCGAGGCAACACACGAAGATAAGAACACGGCGGCGCGGGAGAGGGGGAGGGGGCAGAAACGTGTTTATAAATGAAAAACTCGAGAGGGAGATTGACAAGGCGTGAAACAGGAATGGAATTTCGATACTAATATTGACCCATCTTTTTTCTTTCTTTTTTTTTTTGTAACCTCGAAGAATTTTGAAACTCAAAATATCGTACGTGGACGTTGAATCGAACAGAATTTTCATAGCGATGAAAAACGTTGGCAATTTCGAAACGTCGAGATCGACGATATTCGAATAATAATGGAATTTTCATTATCCACCGTCGGTAAAAACGATTTTAACGATACCTTATGAATTTCGAGAATCCTTTCGTGTCAGGGTTAGTTCTAGCACGTTGATAGTAGATTTTGAACATTATTGTTGTTATTATTGTTAACAGTCGTATTTTTAAAGTTTCTTGAGGCAGATGCTACTCAAATGTATTATTATTATTATTACTGTTCTCTCCTACGCACATTCTCGAGTATCGCATTCCTCATTCTTGTCCATTAGTTTCCGCCCGTCTCTCAGCGTCTCGTAACACTCTCGGGCGTCGAACCCGAATTCCTGGCCTCAACGGATTCAACGATCCTGTACTCGATTAACACGCGCTCACGTTTCGTTTATGTAGAACGAACACCGGATTCGAAGGTTTTTGAACTTCGGAGACCATCGTACCCACCCAGACATTTACATTCCAATATGTAAACATATCGGGTTGACCGTTGTCATTCGGAGAAAGTTCGCGAAGAAAGCGGATAAGCTGTTTCTTCATGTTTCTACCGACTCGTCAACTCTCTCGCGCGCCCTCTCTCTCTCTCTCTCTCTCTCTCTCTCTCGCTTTCTGCATATATGCACTCCACATTGAAACGAAGGCTCTTGTTGGCTCTTTAGACTTCATGTTAGCTCTTTGGTTTTGATGTTACTTGTAGGTTAGCGTTCACAATCGCAAAAACGTTTTACCATTTTCAAATCATGTCGCTCTCCATGTCGAGTGGTTCTTTTGGGTTCGTTGGGTTTTTTCAATTTCGTTTGGATTTTTTCGGTTTCGTTTCGATTTAGTTTCGGATTTTTCAATTTCGTTTGGATTTTTTCGTTTTCGTTTCGATTTAGTTTCGGATTTTTCGATTTCGTTTGGATTTTTTGGATCTGCTTGAGCTCATGAGGTTTCTTTAAATTTGTTAAATATTTTCTAGGTTTGTCAAGCTTGTTTTTGTTTGCCGAGTCATTTTCGATCTGTTTGGGTTTGTCGCGTCTCTTTTCGGTTCCTTGGATTTTTTTGAGTTTGTTTGGGTTAAGTAGCGTAAAAGCGCCGTAAAATAAGTAACTTGGAAAATCGAATATCTCACAAACAATCACTACTCGCCAAATATTTTTTGAAGAGTTCTACTAGAATATTAAAACGAAAATCCGTAGAAAATGTTTTTTCGAAACTTCATACCGTCGTTCTACAGTCTCTCGAACCGTCAATTCTGCAAATATATACCGCGTTTTATTTTCTCCTTTTTCTTTTTTTTTATCTTTCTCTACACCGAGTTTGAAAACGACGTTGTCTCGATCCTACGCAGAGTTTCGTGCCCTCTGGCGGATTTTGTCCCGACCACTACTGGCAATCTGTCTTTCTTCATCTCCGGCGTTCGGTCTCTTGCGAGGGACGAGCACCAGAGACAGAGACGGAGAGAAACGTCAATAACACCAGAGACGTGTGATGGCCGCGGGTAGCTGTACGTTCTCTCTCTCTCTCTTTTATCTTTCTACTTGCGCCACCATAACTAGCGGCAGAGATCCGTGTTTTGGGACAGTGCGCGCGCGCACTCGCCTCGAGCTCTTTCTCTTATCCAAACTCGTATCTCTCTCTCTCTTTCGCTTCTTCTTATTCCTTAAATTACATCAGCATTTTTATATTTTAATTTATTTTTAATCTTATTTAAAGTTATGAGTCGTCAATCTTTAATCAAGTTTTTGCAATACGATTGAATATTTTTTTTGAACATTTTTGCGTTTTAACAATATTTTTTTAAAAATATTATTATTTAGTTATTACTTTGTTCAACTTTGTATCTTTATTTCGTTGAAGCTTTTGTTTTATCTTAAATTGTACGAAAGTTTTTTTTTTTACTGGGGCATAATAAAATATATCATCTCTCTCTGTCTCTTTTTCTCTCTCCCTCTATTTTTCTTTCGCTCCCCCATCGCCTCGGGGCAATACACGGCGGATGATTTGCCAATGGTTATACCACGGTTATGCCCGATGTCTCAATCGCGCGATCCCGCGAGAGTAAGCCTCTTGCTAAATTGAATGCCTTACGGTCACGCGCTCCAGCAACACCGATAAAACTTACCAGCGGACACTGCGCCTCTCGTTTGTCCGCGTTCATAGCTTTTTTTTCCTTCGCCTCGAATCGACTGCCTGATTTTCGCCTACTGACACTCGACGATCAGGGTTATTAGAAAATTAATATTTTGAGGTTATGAGTCACGTCGGAGAAACGGTTGGCCCACTTGCCTTAACAATTTTCGGATCGCATACTCGATGTTTTTGAATTTGGTGTCGTTTTTTTTAAAATTAGAAATTCAGTTTTATCTATTACCTTTAATTTCGTCAGATTTAAGATTAATGAATAATTGATTGATGAATTAACGTTTCAAGACGAGAAATTGGGATTTGTGTAAGGGGAGGGGGTAATAGCCAATGATTTTTCAAAGTTTTTCAAAAGGATCTTTTAACAATTTCTTTAGTTCGTATTTTTTTTTTTTTTAGTTCGAATCTTTCGTCATTCTTTCTTGGTTTGTTTTCATAATTTTTTGAATTTTTCCAAAAGACTATTTTGTTTCGTTCTCGATTTATACGATTTTCGAATCGTTTGAAAAAATTCGTTTCCTTCGTTCCCATTTTGCGAATTTTTATTTTCTTTCCTTTGAATTTTTTTTTTTTTTTTTGATTTTCAATTCGAATTCGTTTACATTGATTTTTTTTTCGTTCGTTTGTTTAGTTTGTTTGAGTTTGTTTGTCATTTTGTAATTGCAGAACGCGTTTGCGCCTGGAGAGCCTCGAGGATGCTGTAATCGTAGACGAGAACGACGACAAGTTGACCGATCGTCGTGGATGTCCGGCTTACGTGGCGCCGGAAGTGTTGCGCAGCGGTCGAGCTTATTCCGGGAAAGCGGCGGACGTTTGGTCCCTCGGGGTTCTTCTTTACACGATGCTCGTTGGTCGTTATCCGTTCAACGACGCCGAGCACGCCTCCCTCTTCGCAAAAATATCACGCGGTCAATTCGCGGTACCGGAAGTTCTTGGCCCACGAGCGAAATGTTTGATAAGGGCGTTACTGAGGAGAGAACCAGCCGAAAGACCGCAATCGGAAGACGTGCCGCGTCATCCGTGGCTCGCGAAACCTCTTCGACCAGGAGCCTCCAACGGAACTTATCAAAATGGCGGAAGATCCGGTTCCGGTGGCCACGATCAGCTCGTACCCGAATTCAACGATCGCACACAAGACTGATTACCGAAAACGCGCGCTTAGGGGATCAGAATTGCGAAGAAAATTGAGAAGAAAAATAATGTGTATTTGTATTCGATTTTTTTACGCGCGAATTCCATTCCTCACAAACAAACGAATTCCGCGTTCTTCGACGATCCTCGTATTTTTCTTTTTTTTTTTCCATCGCGAATCTCGTCATTCGCGCTCGCGTTCTTCCGAAAGTGGATGCTGGGATGGGGACGTGACGATGCGGGAAACGCCATTCTCGTTTTTCAAAAGGCTCCTGCCGGAAACCGCCATGTTTCACGAAACTCCGCTTATTCTCGATGACGCGAAAGTGATGGTTATTTTTCTTGATTTTTTTTTTAAATTTGTCAACCACCGAAACAAATCCCGCGTCGAAAAAGACTCGAAAAGCACGGTGATGTTTTTTTTTTTGTCGCTTTAACCAGTGACACGTACGGAAGTAAATGGAAAAAGGGCTTTCCGGTTGCCGAGTTTTGGAAAAGTCTCTTTATTTTCTCGTAATAAGATTGTCAAATGTAAATAAGCGTGTTCGATCCTACTCCTATGTCAAACTACTATTGTAATGAACGGTTGAACGATGTATATGAAGATAAAAAAAAAATGAACGAAGAAACACAAAAGATACATTATGTAAATACATGGAGACGAACGGACGTTCGTCGAATTATGGAAAAACTTTGTGTGTTTTTATTTATCGTTCACTATTCGCAATTTTGATGGGAGAATCGACGATCGATAATTTATCGATCGTGGTAATTACCGGCCGTAGGAATTTGCTTTACTAGCCTGTTTGCCTTGTGACGGCGCCACCGGGCGCGGGAATTTTCAAAGCGTCGCGCAGAAAACCGTCATTCGACTTTTCGTGCAATCAACAGTAGAACGTTCCGTATTTTATTCCACGAAACTTTAGACGTATCAAAAAAGATGAAAGTCAGTGATAAGTTTCGTATGTAATTTTCACGGCAAATTCTTTCAACCATCCGCGATTTTTTCTGTCATAATCGCGACTTCAGTTTTCTCCCGAGAAATAGTTGACTGAATGTTCGAGGTTAGGTTCGAGGGTCAGTTTACCCGTGAAACGCCGGTTTTTGATTTCCGCCTGTGATTTTTTTTAATTTTCTTTAAATCAGAATGAAACAAATAAAAATCGCTTCGCGGGTATGAAAACTCGAGAAAATTTCATTTGTACAGTGCAACATACAAAAATTAGCGTCAATCAATCGGGGAATTGGATTTTGAAAAGTGATCAGAAAATGATTCTTCAAATTCTGAAATATTACGCGTTTGAGGTGTTTTCATGACGCAGGTCCCCATGGGGTCCCCGCATTACGCCAAACACGATTTGCAGTTTTATGATCACGGCTGCGGCGGAAAGTTCACGCTGGAGAAACTGGGCGTTATCTGCGTCCAAAGGCTACAGAGTAAAATACACTTTTTCGCTCCATCCTCATAATATTTTATCAACGAATGGTAAAAAATCTTTCATCATCTTTCTCTTCATTGCCAATAGCTCTAGGACTGATCCTGAGAATTATGGGGAGGAACAGAGGAAAGACAGCTATGGATTGCCGAGAATTATTAAAGAGCCACTTAAAGAAGGAGCAAGTTGAATTGTTTGCCGATCTCTCGGACACTGTTGACAACGACCAGTGCCACAATGCCAGAGAAATGGACAACGTTTCGCACAACTTGCTCCGCCTGCTTCTCATCCAAGACGATGAGACCGCAGCTTGGTTCCTAAAAGCTGAGAAACTTTTGTTCCGCTGGAGAATAGCGGCGCTGGACGAACAGGCAATTTCCAATTTCAGGGCCATCAACGATATTACATATCCAGTGGTAAGAAATTCCATTAGGGATTCCAACTGAACCGAATTTTTTGTTATGAAACTATCAAAGATCTTTTCACTTGTTTCGGTGCAATTTGAAAATATCTATCGCAACTTCGATGAATCCTTTCTATGTTAAGAACTCTATTAAAAATTCGAAGGTGTAGATAAAATTACGATTTCTGCATTGCAAAACAAGCTTTGATTCTAACTAGCAAAAATTTCATATCAACAAATGTGATAATCTTTAAAATGAACTTTTTGTATTGAAGTTGACAAACTTCAAATTATTTCTTTTTAATATCATCCAATTAATCCACAATTGTCTGTTTTTGCACTTGTTTTCAAAAGTTTCATTTTTTATTTATCCCAAATTGTCTTATTATCTTTTAAATGATATTATTTTCAAATGGAAAATTCTTGTTTTTGTGTTTATTCGAGAATCATTATAAATCGCAAAATCTAATTAATTATTTTGCTAATTTCGTGACATATTATAGCTCGATGCGGCCGATAAGAAACGTCTGAAAGATTGGATCGCCCCGTTGATGGAGGATGACCAATTCGAAACGACAAAATTCTACGAGGTGCCATTTTTTGAGGTCCCGGATTTGTTGAAGGGGCGACGAGTCCACGTTGTTCGAGGGATCGCGTACATCACTGAGATAGAGTTTCGATCCCTCATATCGTATCAATTTCAACGACGTCTCGCACGGATGCTCGAGGTCCGACAAAAAAACAACAAACACGCAATAAAAAAAGAGGAACGTATAGTTAACCAGGAGAAAGAAGTAATGAATGAAAAGGGGAGTTGCAGTTGGGGGTCGGTGCCAAGTATTACGTGAACGACACGAGAATGGAATTCTTGGGTGAACGTCTTCGCAAAGTCTACGAGAGCCTGCGACCTATCAACGTCTACGCAGAGGAAATTTCCATCGCGGATTTGAACGAGGTAGTGAGGAACGCTTCGCGAAAAATTTATCGTAAAACGATATCCCGATTCACGATTCATTTGTATTCTCGAATGCAATATTTCACAAAGGGATTATTTTCCACTTTTTTTTAGAAATCTAATTTTTTAGGGTCAAATTTTCCTCGCCCGGATTCAAACAAAGAAAAAATGTTAAAAAGTCATAATGCTCAATTAATTACTACAAATGTTAGTGATTCGGAAATTAAGCGATTTAATTTATTTACAATTTAATTATTCGCACAAAAAAAATGTCAATTGGAAAAATAATCCATTCAGGATGTTATTCATTTGGGAAATTTGTCCATTCGAGAAATTGTCCATTCGGGACACCGTAGAAGAGAAATATTCATCCCATATCAATTATTTTCGGAGAATTATCCACAGCCCAGTGAAATAAAATTCCAGTTGGCAAAATTCTGACTCGTGTATCATTGTATCGAATCAACTATGACCAAATTTGTAATTACGTTTCCATAGCTTTCGATGACTTCGTATCCCCCGTGTATGAGGATTCTCCACGAGGCTTTGGAATCTCGATGTCACCTGCGGAACGGCGGACGCGTCCAATACACGCTGTTCCTAAAATCGGCGGGTTTGAAGGCGGATGACGCGATGACTTATTTTCATGAAATATTTACGCGAAGGATAAGCTCGGAGTATTTTTTTAAGGAGTACGCGTATCAGTTCCGTCACATGTACGGTCTTGTTGGGTCGCGAAAGGATTACGGGAATCACGAATGCGTGCGTATCGCCGAGGAATCGCAGCTCGGCCCGAACGACTGTCACGGTTGTTTCTTCGCCAATCACGACATCGAGGATCTCGGGAAAGTCCTCGAACGATGGCGAATTCCGAACAATCGTGAGGAATTCCCCTAAATTCGCTTTTCCTCCCACCTAACCGCATATACTTTTTTTCACGTTTCGTCTTTTTTTTTCAGACGTTCGTGAAATCGCGCGATTCGCCAAAGCTAAACAATACGGAAACGCCTGTGGGGCGTACTTCGAAGCTCTCCATCGAAACGCGATCCCAACCCCGATCGTCAGGCCACAAGATTTTTTTCATCAAAGCCGAAAAATCATAAATACTCGCAATATCGGTAATGCGTTTTCAACGCTTTCACAAATAATTCACGAAAAAAAACTCGTCGAATCATCGGTCGTTTTTAATTTCACGATTTCAGACTCTTTTCTCGAAGATGACGACACGGAATAGTCAATTTCCGGTGTATAAGAGTTTCATGGATGGACGATTCGATCGCTCAATCAATTTCGTCAAAAATCTAGTCGTCATAGCCAGAAACGTAAAACTCTTGATTGCTGCAAGAGTTTTTCTCTTTTCCAAGAAGATTTTCGATATTACAAATGTTTCAAATTCTTTTTTGTTATTATCCTGCGCAGAAACGTATCGGCAGTGAGTATCCTTTCGTACGGCGTACGTACGTATGGAAAAATGAATTAAAAAAAAATATTCTTTTTCGTTTGGATTTGTGGCGTTTTGTTTTTTTTTGTTTAATTTTCTTTTGTGCTCAAACGTAGCTGTTGACCTCGCTGAGCCGCTGGAGTTTGGGGACGTAGCTTTCGCTCACGTCGCGGACCATCCTCTCGACGAGTCGCTCGAGGTCGTATTTGTGCTGCCAACCCCAGTCCTGACGAGCTTCCGTGTCGTCGAACACTTGGGGCCACGATTCAGCTGTAATTTAACAAATGTATATGTTTTTTACATCTGTATAACTGATATTAGGACATTTAAGTATTTTTAATTTACGAAATTTAAATTTTCTTTCGGACTCGTCGAACGAATTTTTGTCAAAATTGGTTTTTCCTTTTCGATGGAATTCATCAAGACTTTGGCCGTTGATTTTAAAACAGCGTTAAAACACTTCCACCATCTTCGCGATTGAACTCGCGATTTTCTTTTTCCGGCTACGCGATCACGATCGCCTCGTCGAGTGTTTTTTTCTTTTCTTCATCGCCGCATAGAAAACGAGTTTTTGTTTTCACCGTTTACTCGATGTCTGGGTAAACATGTTTTTCTCAATCACCTTGGCGAGCACGAACGAATGGAACAGCGAAGAGAGGAGAACGAGAAGGGAAGATGGACTCACCGATCAGCTGTCGAGCATCCGGATTGTAAGAGATCTTGATGTCCGGACAGTGCTTGTGCAGCTCCGAGAAAAGTTCCTCGGGCGTGAAGCTCATAGCCGTCACGTTGTACACCCGTCGTCTTAGACGCTCGCTTGGCGTGTTCAGAAATTGAAAGAGCGCGTTCAAGCAGTCCTCTATGTACATCATCGGCAGCCGTGTTTGAGGCTCGAGATAACATTCGTATCTCTTGTGCGTCAGTCCCTCGTGAAATACTGCGACCGCGTAATCTGCCGTTTGATTTTGTTATTATTATTATTATTATTATTATTTGTTGTTTTCTATTTGCAATTGAACCAATGTAAATCGGATATTATTTTTCGCCCGCGAAGCGAAAAAATACCTGCGACGCACTTTGCTTCTTTACGAATTACGAACGATTACCATCCGTCGGTCAAACTACCGCGAAACGATAATACAGCAGTTTTTTCAATCATGCTCCAGTTGGCGAAAAAATTATTACGTACCGCTCGAAAACTCGAATTTTCATGTGTCATTTAATGCAACAATAATATATAAACATTCAACGAAAGGATTTAATAAAATTTGATAGCCCAACTATTGCAATAATAAATTTTACCCGTCTCATTATTATTCTAAATATTAATTATAATTCATAATGATAATAAAATAAAATATTATTTATTAAAAAATGGATAAACGTACCCGTTGTACCGCCACCTGGCGGATCGCTACTGATGACACCCGGAAATCTAAGACACCGGAAGTCAAGACCGAAACGGTGATGATAATACTCGCCCATTAGCTCGGCGTGCACTTTGCTGACACCGTAGATCGTGCGGGGTCGCTGTATCGTCACGTTCGGTGTCGGATTCCTTGGCGAATCGGGACCGAAAGCACCGATCGTCGAAGGCACGAATATACGAAGATTGTACTGTTTGGCCAGTTCCATTACATTGTGCATACCTCGGTGCGACGAAATTCGAGCAAACATTCGAAAAATTAATAGTTTTTGCTTTATGATTTAATAATAATAATCATCATAATAAGTGGTGAAAAATAATAACGGAATTACGAAGTTTCCGAGAGTTTCTTCATGACAAAACGGCGAAAGGGTGAAAGTCCCTTTCACCAGTTATTATCATAATTGTTATTATTAGTACCGCGTTGTCTTTTTTTTCATTCATTCATCATTATATCGCGCCGGCATAGCGTGAAAAAAAAATTAAAAAGAAATTGTCGCAATACCGCGTGGACACTCGAGCGAGCCGTGAACACTCGAGAGAGAACGGCGGTGAGAAACGAAACACCGCGTAGATATTCGAAAGAATCCTGTGTTATATTTTGCTCGTTTCGCGTCGGACTTTCGTGCATAGCTCGTAATCACGCGAGTGGTAATTTCGATTGTAATTGAAGCTTGCAGATCTGCATGTAAGACACACGGAGAATTTCAACGCACTGCAATATTGAATTATTTCGTTTAGATGAAAAAGTTCTCCCCCCCTGCGTGACAGATAATCGTTCGAAGTTGCAACATGAATATTCTCTACGCAATGAAATCCACAAAGAATGATCAATCATCACATATGCTTCGCTGCTCTCGGCGCCCTCGGAACGATGGAAAAACCATATTGTAATTTTTGATAGTCTTTTATTTTTCAAACACAAAGTGGAGGCAACTTTGGTAGATGTCATTACGATATTTGTAACGCCGGTAAAAAACGCAATTGAGAGAAACCGAAAAAATATTGATGCCGCTCTGGATTCGATCTCGCGAACTTTAGATCGCGAAACGACCACGCTACCATTCAACTACTATAGATTTAGATATAAATTGTATTAAAATCACTTAAATGCCTCTGGGCCTAGCGATACGTATATATATGCCTACCTTCTATATTGACGCGGACGGCTAGCGGAACATTTTGCTCGCCAACCGCGCTCAAGAGGGCGCTGAAGTGTATGAGCCAATCGATCTGATAGTTGACGACGATTTTTTGCAATCCCTTGAAGTCGAGAATATCGGCGAATATGAATGGCCCGTTCGCCAATCCCTCTTCATTTGGCTTTATTATGTCCGAGAGAATAACGTTTTCCTTGCCATAATTCTTGCGCAACAGTTTGGCGCACTCTGTCCCCAACTGGCCTAAGCCACCTGACGACGCATAAATGTAACATTTTTTTTTTTTTGAGGTTCGTTTCGAACCCACACAAAAACGCGAAAAAAAATGGTCGAAACAAAAAAAAAAAAAAACAAGTTTTTTCGAACAACGCTGACAAACACGGTGGAAAATGGACAGAAACATCGCGTTAGAAGTAGGAACATGAACTTTCACGCGGTTAGGGGGCGGGGATTATTCACCAGTGATGAGAATCCGAGGCGGTTTGTGGGTTCTTTCGCGGTGCCACGATCCTATATCCGGTTGGGCAGCAACAGGTCGCGGAGGAACATTGTCGGCGCTGTAATCCCGGGTGCCTAGACTAACGAGCCTACGCGTACCGAGGCGCAAGATTTTCCGACACAGCATGATCGTCTTTCGAACTAATAGTTATAACAACAACAATAACAACTAATGCCTATTATTAATAATAATAACGAAAATGAATATGAAAAATCGATTATACAAGATTTACGGTGATTGAAATACGAAACGAGCGAACCGAGGCGCGAGAAAAAATAAAATAATCGGGAAACGTGCGAGATCCGCGCGTGCGTGATAGAGGACGCGCGCGATCTCACGGCCCATAGAACACTGAACACCCTTTGGTCGAGAAACGAGCGATTATATATTGTCTCGTATTTACGTATAGCTACGATTTAACGCAAAAACCAGTTATGCGGTGTTCCTTGTAAGCCCCCCCTCGCGCGGGATGTAATTTTTTCGTGACCCTGAAGCTGGAAACCAGTCCGAGTGACAGGTCCTCCGCCTGTGCGTGAGAGATCCATCGTTGGTCCATTAGTGCGGCGTTGCGGGCGCCAGAGAGCGCTACAGTCGTGGGACGAGTGCCGAGACCGAACGTCACCTTCGGCGTTGTGTTCGGCGTTTCTTTATTTTGATATTTGGTGGTATTTGGTATTTTCTTGTGGTATAATATCGGTATATTGGTATTTAGTATTTTATTTTGGTACATGGTGGTATTTTTAACGACAAATTCGCAGGGGCGAAACGCCCCACGCTACTTGGATTCGCATGAATTATTCTGTCACGGCGTGGCAAATTACGGAGTGAATTACGGAGGGTTTCAAAGTACGCAAATGACATCAAGGGTAGCACGAGACTTGCCGCCATCACACGTCGAAAAAATTGGAACTGGGGGAAACGCCACAAGAGGGGAAAGATATTTTGTACGACAAAACGAGAAGAATAAACAAACTCGATTTCGTCTCGTTAGCTTTTGCAATCTTGGAGAGTTAATTTTTTACAGCAAAGGAATACACGATACTAGGAGGGCTGAACGAACGAGAAATTCCATTCGTCCGTTTCGTTCGTACAGTCGAGGGGCGCAACATCGTCCGGCACTTTTTTTTCGATTTCTCCCGAACTCGCGCCGTCCACTATTTCTATCAGCCTTTCGTACTAGGATTCCGGTTTTTTCCGAGGGGCCTTCGAAACCGGACCGGTCGCGTCCAAACTTCGAACCTCTTTTGTTTTCCCCCCTCCCTTCCCCTCTAGAATCTCTAACCGAGTCACCTTTGGAATTCGTTTTTTCCGTCGTTTCCCAATCTTCTCGTCTCGACTCTTATCGTCATCTTCTTCTATCGTTATTCAGGTTTTTTTGTTTTTCACGTAACCGTGACTACGTAGAAGAGGACACGGTCACTAACTGGGACAGCTCGGGCGTTTCGTCTTTTTTGGACGGACTTCCATCGAGCTCCGTGCAAGTGTCGATGAGGGCGGGGGGAGGGGGCGGAGCGTATGTATCCTGGAAGCGTGTCTCTTCACGCTGTCTGCGGATAAGTACTTCGCAATTGTTTCTTCTTTACGCGCTACGTAACGCGTCGTGCACGTATACACAAAATCTTTCACTTGCGGGCGCGTCCGTCGAATATATCGTTCGCTTTTAGGATTAAGTATCGAAAAGTACACAAACGTTCCGTTTAATGGAAAAACCCTAAAACGATTTTTCAAGAATGACAGTAGTTCTCGATACATCAAATTTTCAAAGCTACGCATTTTACTGCGCTTTGCTAAACAAACCCATAAAATCCAACAAAACGGAATCTGTCCAAGCAGGCCCTAATAACCTGCGACAGCTCTGAAAGTTAAAAACCTCACCCGGGGTAGCGCTATTTTTTAATACGAGATATCACTCACGTGATCCAACATCCCTTTTCAATGACGATAAACTCGACTCTTCACGATATCCAGAACATCACCCGTTCGTTTCGACCGTTCCGATTCTCGTCTGTTTACATGCCCCCCCCCTGAGCGACCGAACGTCGCACGCCCACGCCCACCACGCGTACACAATTTCGCGCCGGAATTCTCTTTCTCTTCCTTTCCCTTCCCCTTTTCCAACGAACGTTTCTTTTTTTCCGTTCCTCGTCGTTTTTTTTCTGTTCTTCGCTCGTAATGCACTCGAAGAGTTCGGCGTGGCGGGAGCGACCGAGGGCGCGTGTAAACACAACGATCCTTAACAGTAGACAATCGTCGTTTGTCCAATGCGCAGCATTGCGCGTTTCACGAACTAATTTTCACGTCGAACATGTGAAGTGCGAACGATTCGTTTTTTTTTTTCGCCACTTTTGATTTTTTTCCATTTTTCGTTTCGTATTTTTATTTTCGCTTATCGATACTTCGTTTCGTGACGCGCCGGTGTTTTCGTCGTTCTGTTTTGGACAAGTTTCGCGCGCGTTCCCGATCGGCTCGTCGACTCGCAATTGTTTTATTTTTTTCCGTTGTCAGGTGAATAAGACAGTCGTTATTCTTGTGCTTGTTTACGTTTGAATCGTGCGATGATGATGACCACGGAATAAACATCGGTTCGATGAATTGTCGAATTTTTTTTGTAAGAGGAATCTCGAAAGTAACCTCTTTGTTTCGTTGAAATCCATCGCGGTATTTCACAAACTCAAAAAGAGGCCTCTATTGACCAATCATACCCAAATATTCGCTCGACACGCCTCATTGATTGTTTCCAAAAAATTCATCACATTTCTTTCAATTCTCAAAAAAAACACAGAAAAACGAATCCAGCGGTACGACGACCCTGATGCAACGTTGCATAACGAGAGAGGGGCCCCGATCGAAATCGCGAAATTAAGTGCCAACCGCGGAAACGACTCGGGAGTGGCAGAGGGGTTCGAATGATTAGAGGCGGAGGGGGGGTGGAGTAGAAGAATCGGCGGAGGCGCAGGTTAGGATTGGTTCGTGTCCGAGTGAAATATGCAGGAAGTGCGAATCACTTTCACTCTCGTTCTGTCTGGAGTCACGGAGGAACGAGCGAAGGGGTAAAAGTGAAGATACGGTCAGGCACCCGTGAATCTTCCCGCACGGTTATTGCGTGATGTCCGAGCCGCCGATATTTCCCCGTCTCCCATCCAGAGCGCGCATCATCTGCGCTTAGAACCTTTTCTCTTTTTGACTCGTAATTCACTATTGTAAATTAAAAATCACTTCAAATGTATTAGTTTGCCGAATACGCGCTTATTTACAACTGTTATTTATTATTTGCGCGCATTTGTAGACACAAACATATATAATATATATATTAAAAAGTGGACTTTTTCGGACCTCGTAGTATTTCATACGCGTTGCTGTTATAATTATTACGGCGGTCGTTGATTGTCCTAGCGGTCCTTGGCTCCGCTTATTACGGTACGTGGCCTGCCAACGATTTTTGTCGTGCATGACCGTGACGAGTGCATATATATATGTGCACGCGTTCAAGGGACACGACGTCGTAGCAGCGCCCTTACGAAAGGAACTAGTTAAATCATAATAATAATAGTAATAATAATAATAATAATAATAATCGAAGGAAATATTCAAATTATAATAGTTATTAGGATTATTATTTCAAAAAAATACATTCGTTAAAAACTATAATAAAATAGATATAAAAATATAAAAATTCTATAATATAGAAATGTGATGTAAATAGTAACAGAAAAAGCGACAATGCTGTTAACACCGGTAACATCAGTAGTAATAGTGTTGCAATAGTCGTTATGGTAAAAAAAGGAACGAGATCGGTGCAGTTTTTTATGGCCGGGGAAGGGATTGCGAAATATCGGCGTTGCTACGTCTTACCGGAGGTTAAACAGGCGAGAAATATTCGTTTCCAGAATAATGTACGGGGTCGTCACGCGGCACGGCGCGAAAAGAATCGCATCCTTTCACGAAAAATAATTGAAGTATTATTTTTTTTTGTTAATGATGATTCCGAGGGCGAGTGAGAGCGATGTTTGAATGGATGGAGAAACGAAACATGGCGCGACGAAGGAATAGTTCGCGTGTACGGAAGGTTTTTCCTCATTTTCTTTTTCTTTTTGTTTTTGCTCTTCACGGTCAGGATATGTCATCATCGGAGAACGGACGAGGATTGCGTTAGAACGTGACGCACCGAGAGTTTCAGAGAGTGAGAGAGAGAAGGAGGAGGAAAGAGGGAGGCTGTTACCAATGCGTGATGGGTAAACCACCGGAAGGTGGAGGCTCCCTACTGACGGTAACGTCATGTATCCTCGCTATTTGCGCGATCAGGGCTGGCGCTCAGATAAGCCAGGAATACGGATGCCCCGCACAGGAAAAAATATTGCCCTGTCGATGCTCCACTCGGGGTATGGAATTTCAAGTATGGTAAGGAAATAATTTTTTCGTCGTTTCGCAACACGTTTCGACAAACGTGTTGCGCCGCGTTTTCACGCTACGGCGAGTCTGTTTCGGTTTGCCCAGTTTGTGCCGTATCTCCGTCGTTGAGAATTTCGAAAGCACGTTTTCAACACGATTTAAATACCTTTTCGGCAAACGTGTTCTTATTGCAAAAAGTACAGTAGCGAACTCGGGCGATTGAACGAGACATTCCACCTTAACGATTTCTCTCTACTCTAACACGAGTTTAGTGAACACGGTTTTATAGCTTTAACGCAACACGTTTTCAGAAACGTGTTGTCCATGTAAAACACGAAATAACGCATCAAGGAAAGTAAAAGTGGTGTAGAATTTGAGGTTATTCTTTCACAATGTTGCAAAATCGGTCAGCGCGCTTCCGAAAAACGTGTTGCCCCTGGAAAACGATTAACACGGTTTCAAGGAAAGTAAAAGCGGTTACGAACTTCACCTTGTTCAATCGCAACGCTATCGGTCGGCGAGTTTCTATTGGTGTACCCAACACGATTGGAAAAAAAACATGTTGTGCTCATAAATTCTGTAATACTTAACCTAAACGCTTAAAAATCGTGTCAATCTCAACCTCTTGCCTTCACGATATGGCAAAATGAAAATCTTAACTCAGCAACGCGCAACACGATTGGAAAAAATGTGTTTTCTCCATAAATCGGGTAATACGAGTTCCAGAACTTCAAAAAGGGTATCAATCTTAAACCTCTAAACGTGATGTCCCGTTAAAACGTGTTGGTAACCCAGAAAAATTGTGTTTCTTTCGCAGGTGCAGTCACAGCGAGTTGGGGAAGGTGTTGGAGGGTTTGCGATCGGTTGGTCGTTACGTGACACATCCGGTCGACGAGTTGATACTGGAGAACAACAATTTACCAAGTTTGCCGGGAAGCGTTTTCACGAGTTTGCGGGTTTTGCGTTTGATGTTGCGGAACAATCGTTTGGAGCGTGTTGCTTCGAGTTGGTTGGAGGGTTTGAACGAGTCTTTGTTGGAGTTGTTTATCGTCGAGCCCGATTTACGATCATTGCCGATCGACAGTCTTGAGAATTTGATTGGGCTCGAGGCGATAACGTTGCAGAGCAAATCGATGAAGAGATTGCCGCGTTTCACCGGTTTGACAAAGCTTCGTTATCTCCAAGTTAATTCGCCGTCTCTTATGGAACTCTCGCCGATGAATTTCCGTGACGTGCCGAGTTTGGAGCAACTGCACGTTTTCGGGAGTCCAAAATTGGGTCGTCTTGAGGCTGGTCTGTTTCGAAGTATGCCACGTTTGTCCCTGCTCAACATAAGTGAGACCGGCGTATCCTGGATTCATCCAAGGGCGCTTATCGACTTGCCGGAATTGAAGGAGATCGCTCTTCGGGACAACGAGATCGAGGACGCTTCGATCGTCGGTCGTGCGATCGTTGATCTTCCGAGTTTGATTCGCGTCGATCTCGACGGCAATCGTATAACGACCCTAGCCGAGTCGAGTTTCGTCGACAATACCGCCCTAGAAAAGCTCACGATAGCCCGCAATCTCATCGTCGAAGTTGCCGCCGGTGCGTTTCATCGACTGTCCAATCTTCGGATTCTCGATCTCAGTCACAATCGTCTCAGACGCGTCAGTCCGGAGTTCTTCTTTCGTCGTACGGGAACTGGTGGCCTCGAGGAACTTCGCCTCGTCGACAATCAGATACGACACTTCAACGAGTTACGAGCCATCCTCGAAGCACTGCCGAGCCTCAAAATTCTCGACGCCAGTTACAATCGCCTCGAGGCTATACCCTATGGCGCACTCCGCGGACATCCAACCCTCGAACGGCTTCATCTCGATCACAACAGGCTCAGCTTCCTTCAACGCGATACTTTCGTCGCTATGCCTGCCCTGAGAGAACTCCGGTTGCGCAACAATTCTCTCAACGAACACCTCGACACCCCTTTCTGGAACTTACCGGGACTTAAGGTTAGATTTACGTGATTTAGTATCGAGGACCCTTAAAAACGAATTTATAACTTTTTGTTTTTTATTTTCCTGTCGATTCACAAAAATTCAACGATTTTTCGTGCATTTTTTATTACAAATATAATAATGCCGTGCCGAAAATCGATGTAACTGTAAAGTTTCGAACACAGTTTTGGCATAAATGGTTGTTTCTTTTCTAAAAAAAAGCAAGAGTATCAACTTCTGTAGAATTAATTCAATGTCGATCTATCTATCGACCTATCGATCTAATCAATTAATATATTTTATCAGGGATTGGATCTTTCGGAGAATTATTTTCGCCACGTTGGACCACGGCTGTTGGCAAACCTGCCGAATCTCCGTCGTCTCGATATGAGCGGAAACGGAATAGGTACGATCGAGGCAACTTCGTTTTCGTCGTGTCCAGCTCTCGAGCACGTGAACTTATCCGGAAACGCCCTCGCGAGCGTACATCCAATGACGTTTCACCACTTGAGTAGCCTTTACGAGTTGGACGTCGGTTGGAATCGTTTGCTCGAGGTCGTGCCCGGACTTCCGAGAAACATTGAGCATCTTCATCTACCGATGAATCGTATCGTCGCTCTACCGAGCCTGGAATCCCGCGATCTCGCTTTGCCGAGTCTAAGATCGTTGGATATCAGCGCCAATGGGATAACGAGGATTGAGCCTGGTTCCCTCGCTGATCTGACCAACCTTCGTAAATTCAATTTAGGCTACAACGCGTTGGCTTTGCTCGAGGACGGGAGTCTCGACGGTTTGGCCAGACTCGAAAAATTGGATCTTCGATACAATCGGCTGATGTCTCTTCATGGAAGGAGCCTAAAGCCACTCAGAAATCTCATGGATCTCAATGTACGAGGCAATCGGTTGGAGGTCGTCAGACCCGATCTCTTTCAGGAGAGCTTGCTCCTCCAGAGACTCGATTTGAGTCGCAACAATCTGGCACAGATACCGCATCCTACTTTCGCCAATACTAGGTCAGTTGGTTGATCAGGGTTTTTTTTTTAATTGTGTGTTTCCATTCGTGTAAGTATTTTTGAGATCCGTTCTGGTTTGAGCCCATCGATATTTTTATCTCTATTTTCATTATTATTTTCTTTTCCATTGCCATATTTATCTGTAGGTATATCGTTATCTTTATCTTTATTCTAATATTTATCTTTATCTACATCTCCATTTTGATCTCTATTATTATTTTTATCTGCATCTTCATTTCTCTTTTCGTTTTGCATCCAACGTGACGCGCTTGACCCTTTTCTCGATCGTTTCACTTTCTCTTTCTCGCGCAATAGGGAAGAAAAATAAATAAAACCCGCGTCCATAAAACCTTGGAATTTCCTCTCCGGCCCCGCACTCCCTCATCGTCATTGTTTGTAATTGAAGAAAGAGAAAAAGAAACCGAACGCTCTCGCAAAGTGGGCTCCGACGTTGATCGCTCGAGTTCGCACGGGCGACAAACTCATTAACTCGTTCGTTTCGTCTCTAATGCACGCGCACACCCGAAACAAAATTTTAGTCGTGGAAGGAGAGATTAACGGGCCCGATTGTACGCCGTTTGAGCACCGAGCAATTTTCGTGTAATAGAACAAATTTTTACGTTTAATTCGTCATGGCGTTTCAAAAAGGAGCATCCGGGGATAATCGTTCTTCCCCTTCTAACGAGAAAGTTGATTTTTTTTCTCGTGCCGTTCAGTCGTTATAAAAATAATAATACGCGCGTCAAAATGCAATTTTAAGAATGCTTTAAACACGATATTTTTGTTATTTGTAATAAACCCAAAATTCCATTTTTATTAACGAATTAATTAATTAAAAAGTTAGCCTCAATTAACAAAAAATACAAAATATTAATCAATTCATTAATGACGTGATTAATTAATTAATTATGCAATTAAAAAGCAATATTTTATTTTGAAAACATGTCGATATTTTTCATGAAACGTCAATAAAACGAATATAACCTTTTCAGAGATCTCAGAGAGCTGTACGTGTCGCACAACAGTCTGACCGAACTGCCGGTCTCCCTTCACGGTTTGACCGCCCTGGAAGTCCTCGATCTGAGCTTCAACAAGCTCAATATTCTATCTCCCGAGACACTGAGCAGTCTGAGCTCCCTGCTCGAGTTGAGACTCGTCAGAAATCGGATAAGGGAACTGAGGGAGGGCGCCTTCGATCGACTACCCCGACTCACTTTTATCGATCTCGAAAACAACGATTTACGAGTCATCGAGAAAAATGCGATCCGATCGCTGCCGGAGTTGCAGTCACTGAGGCTTGGAAAAAATCGCTTGAGGGTAATACAAATAACGCGATGTGTTTTGTTAATTCTTTCATTTTTATCTGTGCTAATATGAATGAACTTAATTTTAATGATTTTATTAAGTTTTTAAAATGATTTATTATTTTTTGATTAATTATTATTATTTTTTATTCATTATCTTTCTTACTTATTCTCAATCCCTTGCGGCCATTTTTGTTTTTATCTCAATTGAAAGATTGCATTTTTTTTTATTTCGACATGGAAAAAAAATAATAATCGGAAATCGTGAATCATCGTATTCGATTTTTTTTCCCTACAGATTATACCAAGCGGAGCTTTTTCCGAGTTGCCATTGCTCCAAAGTGCCGAACTGCAGGAGAACCGCATTCACGAAATATCGGCGAACGCGTTCGTCAACGTGCCCCACTTGCTTTTCCTCAATCTGAGTTTCAATCAATTACCGGAAATGAAATACGTCGGCCTCGAGGGCCTCGGCTCCCTCGAAGTGTTGGATCTGAGCAATAACCGTATTTCCAGAATCTCTAGCGACAGTCTGGCTTCCATGGAATGGCTCGTCGAGCTGAAGGTCTATGTACTCTCCATTTTGTTTTTCTTTGCGAATGACGAGGGATATTTACTTTGAGCGACGCTTTCTCGAGGAGAGAGTGAAATTATCCAACTCGGCTATGGTTCCGTTATGCTACCTGGGAAAACGATTAAAAAGACACGCATTGATAATGAACGCCCTCTACAATCGTGTCAACTTGTCTTTTTCACGAACGAAAAGGAAATGTCAAAATTAAGCAATAATTAGAATCTTGAATAAATTCTCGCTGTTTTTTTTTTCGTAAATATCAATTTTCGGTTGAAAATAATCGCAAGAACTGAAGAATTGAAAATCCATTTGGCGAACATAACCTACCGTGACTTTAGTACGAATTCGAGCACGAGTCGTTGAAACAATACAATGTTTGCAAAATGCAAAGTGTTAGTAATTTACATTATTTACGATGATTAAAAACCGCGCAGCATTTATAGAATGTTTTATCAATATTCTACTTATCGTGACGTACTGTTAGGTTATACAAAGCTTATATCGGACAAAGTAATTCGAGGTTATGTAAAGAAATTGATGCTCGTTTTTTTTTTTAAAAGAACTGAACGCCGAGAAAACTCTTTTCGAAATTTTATGAGGTTAGGTTGATCCTTTACACAGTTGTAATCATGAAGCGCACTTCCGTAATTTCTGGTAACCCTGTATTATCGAGAACAGCGAGAACTTATCTAGCGTCTCGATCCGTAGATGGACAACAACAGAATATGCGGTATACAGGGGTCACCGTTCGACGACATGCCACGTTTACGAGTTCTGAGTCTCCGAAGTAACCGAATGACTTCTGTCACTGAGAAGGCGTTCAAGAGGCTCCAATCGAATATCGCGATATTGGACATAGATGGGAATCCACTTTCGTGCTCGTGTGGAATGCTGTGGTTGAGGGGATGGTTGCAACAAGCACCGACCGACGGTCCAAGATGCGCGGACGGTTCGCTGTTCAAAGAGATACGACTTTCCCGCCAGGACTGTCAACGGGCCGGATACATTGAAACGTCGTATCCAGGCTGCGAGTCCGAAACTGTACATCAGTCGGCACTCTCGTTTGCTTCGCGTGAGTTGGGCTCAGACTTCTTCAATTACTGTTTCGTAGTTCCGTTCTCTTACCAGTTTTTTTGACAAATTCCTACGAGCAGTTGAAGAGTCCATGGAAGCTCCACCAGGATGGATGAACCTTCGCGACACTGTGAACAAGGCAGAGAGCTCGCAGAACCTCGACTACGTCGCCACGTATGAGGATCAGCAGGGAGACCGAGTCGCAAGTAATGAGAGCATGGGAGAAACAAGCGAGCCTGCGACGACCTTGGCGAACATTGAGCACGAAATGGTGGGTTTGGATGATCGAATGTCTGGTTGAGGTTTCGATGAAGTATATACAGATATGGTCGTTTGTGGCAAAACCGAATTTCTTGTTTGATGTTTATATCAATGCGAGTAATTTGTAGTTACACTAAAATACTCGCAGGATTACGGCGAAAAATAATGGTCTTCTTTTATGTTTGTCAAGCCTCATCCCACATTGAGTGAAACAACGATCGCGAGCATCGTGGAATCGAGTACTCCGCAAAAACCGCCTTCTCGCAACAAGAATCCTTCAGTGCCGCCATCTCCGAGTTCTTCCGGTTTCACGTTTTTCGGAGTACCGTTGCCGAACATAAACTTCAACTTGTGGGGCAACACAGGTTCGAGGACGAAGGCGCAGAGGAAGCAGGACGAGTTTGGAAAGCCGAGCATTCGTCTTCGTCCTGGACGCGGTCGTTATCGGATATTTCCACCTACGGAACCGGAAATACATCGCGGCGGTTTTCTTCCGTTGCCACAAGGTCAGGGTGGCTTCGTGCCGATACCCGATCCGAGATTGTCGTACGAGAGGAAGAACCACTTTCGCGATACGAACGAAACGAGAACAAAAGTCGGTACGGGCGTGGAGAGAACGGCGACTATAACGAGGGTTTATCAGGTACCCGGTCGACGAAAAACTGTCAAAGTTCCGCCAAGTGACGAGGACAAACGCGCGATTTTCGTTGGCAAATTGTCGTTCAAAGAAACCGAGGAATTGACCACACCGAGAAACGACCCAGCGGCACTTTCGAGCGCTACGAATACGCGCAGTCTACCATCGAATCTTACGGAACGTCATACGAAGGTTAATGATGTTTCGAAGAGTCAAGAAAACGAGAAAACCCCGTCGATAAGCGTGTCTGCAGTACCGACGGAGAGCTTTGCCGTACCGGATACGTTTTCACCAATCGAAGTCTCGTCATTGTCAGCCGAAGTGTCTGTGTCTTCCGAGCCCCCTTTTTTGCCGACCGAGCTTTCTGCGTTACCGACCGAACAGAGTACCTTACCAATTGAGCAGGATATACCCGCGAGCGAGACCGACGATGATCCTGCAACCAATGAAGCAGTCTCGACCACTCCGAGCTCTCTGGAAATAAACGAATCGAATCGTACCAATTATCATTACGCCGAGAATACAACGAGAGTTACGAAAATCGGTATTTGGGAGGTCGAGTCGCGTCTTCCGCCGGGAAAACACGTATCGGCAGAGAGCGTCGATAATGAAGATTCTGATGATTATCGATCGCCGGTGATGGACGAATTTACAGACATCTCGATGTCTACGACAACTCCCGACAGTGAAATTTTGGAAGCTTCGGCACTCTCGGCTCTTCTCATTCCCGGCGGTCAAGTGTCAAACGCCGCCACCACGGCGCGACCACCCTCCGGACGTTCCACTATCGTTAAGGTCGCTTCGCCTCACTTCAGTCTCACCGCCGATCGTAATTTGGTCAGCAGCGAAGAATCTTCGAGCCGGCTTTACCCAATCGACTCGACGACCGAAAAAGGCGCGAAACCTTCATCGTTGGACGAGGGCGTCAGAATCATTGAGGAGAATCCGTTGAATTGGTATTTCCAGAATTACAATGGTACCAACATCGAGCCTTACGTAGCCGTCGTTTACGGCGGCGCTCCGACAATTGCAGTTTCACGATTCGCTTTTCTCATTTTTCAATTGAACATCGCCGCGTTAATGTACCAATGATCTCTACCGCAGGGCGTCAAACCGGAGCCTTGAAAAATGTTATTTTACCAACGGTCAATAAGTTACCATCAGTTTTCGGAATAATAATAAAACGTATGCGGTTGAAAAAATGACTGTTCCAAGTATTTTACTGCGATGATTCAAAGTCGCCCTGCGTTGTTCTTATTGTAAATTTGTAAGAATGCACGTAGCGTAATAAAAAAAGTAATAAGTAATCAAATCGGAGGTTTTATTTTTTTTCCACTTATAAATTCAATTGGCTATTCGGGCGTTTTACTCTGTTAAAAAATTGAGTGCCTAAGGGTTTTTCACGCTTTGCGGGGTACGTTATTAGAAAGCCTCTACACTCAGAATGAAAGGGAAAAACGTTTCCGCTCATGGATCATATTCCAAAAAAGGAGAGCGGCAAAAATGCGGAGGGACGAAACGCGTGGTGAGTCAAAGGGAGCAAAAAAATGCGTTTCTTCTTCTGTACATATTTCGACGTTTTTCATTCGCGCATCGAAAAATTCGATCGACACGAAAAGTTGAACGAGTTCGTAGCTAAAGAATGGATGAAAAAGCGATTTTCGTCCTTTCGAACTCGGGAGTGTTTTTCCTTTTTTGTTGTTGTTCATTCATTGCGCCTCCTGGCCGTTTTCGGTTTTTCACTTGACCTTAGCTTTCTCTTTTTCGTCTTTCTTCTCCTCATCCTTCTTCTCGTCCTTTTTCGCTTCCGTTTTCTTGTCGGTTTCCTTCTTCTCGGCGTCGCGATTCGTCAATTTGTTGTTTATCAAATTGTGCAACGCTATTATCGATCGCACAAGGGCGGCGAGATAAACCACGAGCATTTGATCGTTCGTTTTCACGTAGAGAGAATCGACGAACGTGTTCTGACCCATATCCGGCAGGAGGTTGAAAATGTCCTGTAGTTGATAGACGATCTGGTGATTTATCGGCAGTTTCCCACTACCGACCTGCGAAAATCGAGAACATGCATTATTTCGATAACAATCGCAGCGATATTGATGAATCTTTTTGGGGACGCAGCTTCGTCATTGTTACAATTCCTACGAACCCCTAATGGAAAAGCAAAATCCTCGTAATTCGACCAGTGTCTTAAGTTATCTTTTTGGTCGCTAAAAAATTCTGTTCTCACCTGCACCAAGTAATCTCTGATTTCACGGATTTGCGCGTGGAGTCCCTTCAAGCCGAGCAATTGATTGGTGATCCGTTGGCTGAGAGTTCCCACCGTTGTGTCTTTTATGTCTCTCAGCAAATGCTCGACTCCGACTTCCTCCGCCTCTTCCGCACCAATCTCACTGGGGATGTGTTCGAAAGTTTTGGAAGTTGGAGATCCGTCCTGTGGGCAAGTAAGCTCAATTGAGAAAAAGAATAAGTTTAGGCGAGACCGTAAGCCGAAGCGAAAACCAATAATCGGGGAATGTGCGAAATATAGAATAGCGTTACGTCGTGAACTTCCTCGACGGCTTGATACGCTTCGGTCGGTAGTCCAAGGTCTTTAGGTTTGGCATCAATGATGACAAGGACGGAATTAGGACAGTATCTCCTGATGAGCTCGTTGATCGCGACATCGTTCTGGTGGAGCTTTGGACCCGTGTGGTACCAGCCGACGACTTTTTCGCGAGCTGGCGGAAAGAACGATCGGCAGAAAAGGAGGGAGAGGTTATGAATACTTGCCATTGACTTTTTTAAACACTCCGAAAATGTTTTGGGTTAAGAGGTTAAAAATACTTGCCGTTGACTTTCTTGAACATTCCAAACATATTTTCGAGATAATCGTGGTCGAGGAACCACACGGATTTGTCCTTGTCATCCTCGTCAAAGGGAACTGCAACGTGAGAAAATGACGCGCAATCAACATTTTGGTGAAAGTCCTTTTCGAACGAAAGACTTTTTCGTTCATCTTTCTTTCAAGGTAGATACGATGGGGCTTTAACTCCTCGAGAGACTACACTGGCAATCGGGGGTTTTCTAACCTGCAAAACTGTTTGACACATCGAGGACGCCCTTGCCTCGCCAGCAGCCCAACAATACACCAACGACTCGCTTCTGGTTGCCGATCTTTCCCATCCGGTTGAAATGATCAACAACGCTCAACAGCACCAGAGGATGCACCACCACTTTCGTCGTTGTTACCTCTTGACTCGGCATTTTTTGAACGATTACTTTTCGAGTTTATTTCCTTCACGGAGAGGCTTGAACGTGTCGACGGGCCTGAACACTGCAAGCGACGGTGGCGCCGCAACAATGGATATGTTGCGACTTGAAGTTCGTCACCCTCGCCACGAAGTCAGACGTACATAGAAGGACAGTTCTTACGGGCGACTTGAAGACAAGTATGCTGCGACCCAAACTGCCGCCTGGCGGCGTCACGAACGACCAGCTGTTATGGAGGACCGCCGCAAAGTTAGCACCGCCGCCACTTTGAGTAATCGGTTTTTTTACGAATCGTTAATATAAGATATACAGGGTGTCCCACGACGAAATGTCATCCGTGATACAAGCATGTATGATTATCGGATCAACCCCTGAATTATTATTAATATTCCAACAAATACACCATTCGATTCGTCTTGAACTCGCCATCTCTAGGGAAAAATGTCAAAAAAATATTCCAGAAACGATTTGTGGATTTTCCCTGTTTAATTTTGTACTTTCGATAAAAACTCGGGCATATTTGTAATCAACTGATAATTTTCGATTGTACAATCGACGAGTATAATCAAAATTTCGTCGAAAGCATTGCAGACAAATAAAAAACGTGTTTTTAGAAGTTTTTGACGATTTTTTCATTGAAATTTTGGGTTTTTGGGGAAATTAACGGCAGATTCGTGCTCAGGGGATAAAATTACATCAAAATGGACTAATAAAAAAAATATTAAAAATCCAAAATTTTTTTCGATTTTTGGGCAAAATACATTTTTTCATTCAATCATCGATAACTTTTTTTCCTTTGGGATTTGGGACTCCACTTTGCGCTCAATCTCTTCGTTATGATTTTCCCTTCAAAATGCTTTTTTAATCATTGGAATCCGATAATTTTTCGATTTTTGGCAGAATTTCAAAGTTGGACCAT
>JAPYZI010001063.1:0-40416 GCA_030523105.1 Ophioninae sp. A BG-2022a | reverse complement strand
ATCGATGGTCCAACTTTGAAATTCTGCCAAAAATCGAAAAACCATCGGATTTTAATGATTAAAAAAGCAATTTGAAGAGAAAATCATAACGAAGAGATTAAGCACGAAGTGGAGTACCAAATCCCAAAGGGAAAAAAGTTATCGATGATTTAGTGCAAAAACGTATTCTGCCCAAAAATCGAAAAACATTTTGGATTTTTAATATTTTTTTAAATGGTCTATTATGACGTAATTTGATCCCCTGAACACGAATATACCATTCATTTCCCCGAAAACGCAAAATTTCTATGAAAAAATCGTTAAAAACTTCTAAAAACACGATTTTCGTTGCTTCTTGTCGTGCTTTCGACGATAATTCCATGATATTCGTAATCAGCAGAAAATTTCCGATTAAATATACCCTTTTAATACTTTTAGAACGGAAAAAAAATGCTATTACTCCGGCTACTTTTTTGGAATCTCAAAAATCACGAAATTTCAAAAGGTCGGCGATTGTCCTGCCTCGATTCTTCGCCCGAAAAGTCGAGGCTTCGCGGCTGAATTCGCGTGCGGGGCGCCGCATCGCAAAATTCCAAAATTGTTACTACCGACGTAACGAGGGACCGCGTCGAAAGTTTTCAGCGTGTTCGTCATTCCTTTAATAAATAAAATTGTCAAGTAAAGATACAGACTCCTGGAAAACTTTCTGTGAGAGCGTTGAACTTTCAACCTAAACATAGATTCGACCATGTGCGGTCTCTGGCGGCGAGAGCGTGAACTCCGTCGCTATATCGACCATCGGTAAGATAGATACGACTGCGGTACGTCGTTAGCGAGGGCGCTCGTTGACAGTGTTCGGACGCGTTTCACCGTGCTGTTCTCCGGCGAAAGAGAGAACGCGTCAAAAGAGAGGAAGAAATCAAAGCGTAGTCAGTAGATACAGGACTCGCTCGGTTCCCCCTCAGTGCTCTGCGTGCTATCGCCGAACGCGGGCGAGTCCACCTGTTACAATTCTAACGGGACAAGGGGGAAAAGAAAACATTCGAAGTCCCGAAAAATAACCGGGCAAGTTGATGACAAGAAATATATTTGCGCGCGCGCCAATGTGGGTTCTTCGCGTAGTTCGTTCTTCGGTGATGTTTTGCGCGTTGATAATTTCGAATTTCAGATCCCAACGTGGGATCTGAGGATCCCTCGTCCTTTATACGTGCGTCGCGTCGTTCTCGCTCGTTATCTCGTTGTCACATCGCAACGTTACGAGTGTAGTTTTAAAAATCGAGAAAATAATAGAGAATCGTCGTGCGTTCGAAAAAAAAAATGTGTCGTGCCCCAAACCCCGAAGATCAGTGTTTGTTTATTCCGTGCGTCGAAGCTTCGACGATCCTTGTGCTAAATACAAATGATTCTTCAAGCCTCGGAGACCGAAGAATTATCTGAGTGAACGGACCTCGATTGCCGTTTCACGATCTCCGGTAAGAAAAGCTTCGAAAGCATCACGGAATGATTTGTAGGGTAGGACATTTTACAAGCGAGGTTGAAGGCGCGCGGACTTCTCTCGGGTGCCGAGAGAGCAGTGGCTTGGCCCAGACTACTGGACCCGCTATCTTGACACGGAGCTCCTTTTTTTCTCGCTCTTTCTCTCTCTTCATCCCAGTTGAGCAGCTCGCGCGCGCGCACCCGCTCAATTCTCATATACCAGCCGCTATCATTTCCGCCCGATTTTCCACTACAATGTGCATAAACGTTTCCAAAAAAAAAAGGAGACAGCGCTACGAAAAAAAATACGATTCTGCACCTAACCTTTTGCTTTCTCGTTCAATGCCAGCGTATGGTGACGTCAATCACCATTCACGTTAAAAAAAAAAAACGGACAAAAGAACAATTATTCGTACGAACTTTTTGAAAATTCAATGCGATCCTAGAAACGATTTTTTCCCAACATTCTTTTGACCAATTTTTCCAACTGAATGTCCGACCCGGAATTCCAGATCGAACAAAGAAAGAATATACTGTTCTTTTCCCGGGAAAAGTCGCGGTTAACGCGGTCGTTGAGATTTATCGCATCTGAGCCGATCGCGCGGAAAGCCTCGATCCAATTCAATCTCGTTGATCCCCAATGTTAATACGCGGTTCATTGCCCCGAATTCGTTCGATACTTTTCCCTTGTTCTTTTTTCTCTTTCCTCTCGCAAGGCTATTCCGAAATACGGGGAATTAATTTCGTGACACAGAAACGAGTCCGCGCGTTCGATCCTGTTAGATGCCAAGTTTATATATAGAACGCATCCCGATCGAAATTTCTGGGGTCTCGATTATACCAATTCGTAGACACGTACACACACGCTACAAATCGAAGACAATGTTAATCCCAGAGCCACGAAAATCGGATACGGACGCAAATACACCGATCGATCCTCCGATCATTTGTCATTTATCAACCCTCCCTTCAATGTTTACCCAAAGGAATTTCTTATCCCAATAATCTCGGGATTCTCTCCAACGTCCTACTTCTAACCTCCCGATATCAAGTCTCAAACTGGACGTGCGCTGGACTGCGGAACAATTATGGCGGATATTCTAGTTCAGAAAGCAAATTTTCGAACAAAATCTTGAATTTGAAAAAATAAAGATATCCTTTTTTTCATATTTATCTTCTTTTTTAGTTTTCACATCGATGTCTCAAGAATTAATAAACGAAAAATAGTGCAGTTCTAAAGCATCTGTGAGAAACGTTTTCGAAGTCGGACGTCAACTCGAAATTCCTTTTTCTTTCATATTTCATTTCCGGAGTTCTTGCTGATATTATTGGGATACTTCGTTTCGAAATTTTCATCATTGGACCGTAACGAACATTCCATTTTTATTTCTTCCTTTCGTAATTGCGAAAAAATCACATTTCGTCGACTCAGATAATCGATCGCCTAATTTATATTCTATAAAATAATTCCGCAATATTCGCGACTCGAGCAAAAGAAATTCGGAACAAACAAAATTATGCACGTTTCTTTGTATAATCGAAAAAAAAAAAAAATTGTTTGTTAATCGTAGAATTTTTGCTGCTTCATTAGCAAAAGCAAACCCCAATCTGGATAACTCACCGACAATTAATTCCCACCGATGCAAAAAGCGTTTTCTTCCCGCACGCTAAAATTGAAAATTCAAAAATCGCTGGAACGTTTCAACGGATCGTTAATAAAGATTAACGACCCCAAATCGCCACGAAAAATTCTTTTAACAGTTATAAAAATAAAAGAATAAAAAAAAAGAAAAATATAAAGACGTTGCACTCGAAAGACGGAAACTGCAACGTCGCGTAAATTTGCAATTTCTCCGGGGGCGTCGGGACTTTTACTCGTCTCTTTACAGTTACGTAGTATATACGTGGATGCATCCAACGAAATCCGGGCTTTCCGAGCTTCAATCAGCACCTGCTGTATCATTTTTTCTTTTTAATTCGCCAATCATTTCCCTCATTTCGTTTTTTGCTTTGTTTTATCGTTTTTTCTATCTCGTCACTTAGATCTTATCTTTTGAAATTTACGATCGCTCGTAATTTCGATACTTTCGGGGATTTCTACGACGTGTTGAAAATAAACGTTTCGGGTGACAAATTCTTTTTCGCTCGATCGTGCCAATCGTTCGTTGGTCACCAATAGTATCGAGGGGGGGGGGGGGAGGGGGGGGGGGGGGGGGGGGGGGGGGGGGGGGGGGGGGGGTTGCACGCGAACGTCAAAGCGCACTTTTCATTTTAAGACCGGGCTTACGTGACCGGTTAACCAGAGCTGAAACGGTGCTTTTATTACGTAGTTCTTACACAAACAAAAAGAAAACGAAAGAAAAAAAAGAAAATGAAACGAAACGACGTCCGTGCGAGCGCCTACGAGAGGAATAATTCGTTTTCCAATCGCGTCAACGAGAGATTTACGTATTAGGGCGATACGTAAACGCGGTAGATATCGCGGAAGCGCGAAAAAAAAAATAAATGAAGAAAAGCACGTTTGGCACGTACTTGATAAGCGGGCCGGTGTAGCGACGATTTTTTCAAACGGTACGCAAATCGTCTGGCATTTCGAACGGTTAAAACTCTTGTCCAGGTGCCACTATACGCGGTTACGGTTCTCGGAAATTCTTTAAAATGGGAGTCTACTTTGGACGCTCGATAGAGAGGCTGTTTTTATGATTTTATTTTTTAGTGCGGTTGTGCATAAAGATATCGATGCAGAGTTTGTTAAACTCGGTAAATACACCTTTGGAATAAAGTTAAACATGTTTTATTATGCGTTTTACGAAGTTTTAAGGCCCTCGTCTAGTCCGAAGGCTTTTTTGTAAATATTTTTTTTTTTAGGCATTTTTTTTACGAACCGTTCTATACAGGTGTCCGGAATTTTTGGTTAAAATGTCAGAACTATCTGTTTTGTAGTTTCGGGAATTTTAGCGCCAAACGGTGTGGCAAACTCGTTTTATTTATTATTGAAATAATGTTGTCGATTTTATTATTGACACGATGTTTCGCTATTTTGTCTACGCGTGTGATTTTAAATGTTAAAATTCAACGATTTCTTATCGTTCTGATCGCACGGATTTTGTTTTTACAAATATTGGTTAGGAAAAAGTATCAGTAACTTTTTGAGCCGTTCATTCATAAGTGAAAAAAATAATTAATTAAAAAATGAATGATTTATTAAAAATCAGGAAATAGAAATACAAAAAGTTCGCATATATCTAAAAACCGGGAAATAAAAATACAACAAAAATCGCATATCGCTAAAAATTAGAAAATAAAAATACAACAAAAATCACGTATCATTAAAAATCCGGAAATACACAAAAAAGACTGTCTATAGTATTGCCCTTGAGGGTTTTCGAGTGTCGCCGAGTCTTAGAGGGGAAACCCGAGATAGATCAAAGTGTTCTTTTTTCGTTTCCCCTTTTGTGTTACATTTGTGAATAATTTTTCCTTTCGAGAATCCAGGCAAAAGATCTAAAAGTATGCCACGACTTGTACAAAGGAAAAAAAAAAACGAGCCGAAGTTTCCAGTTGGTTCGAACGAGGCCAAACAAAATCCTACCGTACCGCAGGGAACAAAGAAAACGTCTCGATCTTCATACGCCCGAGGGAAGGAGAATTGAGATTCTTTCGGAATATTTCTCGGAGGGTATCAAATTGCCGGGGCGCCTCTCTCGTTCCCCTTGACGTGAGAAAAATCATCGAGTAAACGACACGCGAACCTCGTATTCCCCCCGTATAATTCATACGATAATACGCGCCTTCCTGAAAAATTCAACTCGTCCCCTCGCTCACGTAAATAGCGAACGCAAGATTCCCCGCGTAAGTAAATAATAGAGAAGCGGATCGCGCGTACTTGTCGAGACGTCGAAAATCCCGGAACGAGAAAATACCCAGGATCGTAACGCAGCGAGAAACTTTTGACGATAAATGACAAAAGAAAAAAAGAAAAAAATAATCCTCAGCTTGTGAAGATCTCTTTCTCGATTCCCCGATGGAAACCCTATTGAAGTTTGCACGATTCGAACGCAGCGGAAATTCCGGATAGGGTTAAAGTTCGCGTGATTGGAAGGGGAACGAATTTTTTTCGTGTCAGGTGTAGTAAAAAGAAATCCATTGTTTTCTGGAATCGACCAATCACATACTTGGTCGACCAATCACAAAACTGTCGCTTAAGTTTGCTCAGTACGAAATCTCATCTTTCTAACGCCATCTAGTTTAGCCCGATCGTGCTTGTACAATGCGAGATACGGGTAACTAAAACCATTTATTGAAAAATAATGGATTTATTTTTACTGCACCTAATATATTTCACTTTTAAATACTTACTGAGAAATGATATCGAAACTTGCACGATAAAAATCTGCAAGGACAATTGTAAAAAAATACAATACTGTAGTATTGAATTTTTTTACAATTATACTTTGCGGATTTTTATCGTGCAAGCTTCGACATCGTTTTTCAGTGAGTCAAAAAATGGCCGTTTATTATAAAAGATCGCGATTACTCTGAAGCTTCCGTCTTCGGAATGCAACGATAGCGAGTTACGTTCGGTCGGTTTTTCACACTTGTAAAATATCATTGGAAACATTAGAAAAAAAAAAAAAACAAAAAAAATGTCCAGAAAGGAGAGTTCGATGATCAAATCGAATATCAAAAAGTAGCATCATCGTTCATTTCCAAAAGCTTCCTTTTCCAATGTGTTTTCGTGTCTTTCCGCTTATAGCATTCGAGTCGATCCCACATCCTTTGAAAACCCATTAACCCTTTGTAGTCGGCAGATTTAATTTAATTGAATTTAATATCTCCAAACAATCATACATTGTCATCTCCAAAGTCGTCGGAAACAGTTGACTCACGAGATAATTAATAACTATTAAAATTACTCAACGAATTTTAATGGATTTTCACGACGATTTAAAAATGTTTCCGCTACCCGTCCTCAAAGGGTTAAAACGCTATTGGACTCCGAATGAAACTAGGATGTTTCAGGTCTCGAGAATCGTGATACCAATGAACGACGCGACGGATCGAATTCCTCAAAGTTCCCGATGCTGAGTGTACCATTGGTAAGATTCAGGCTAGAGAGCAGGCTACAGGCTAAGCGGGGATCGAAGTACTCGCGTTGATGGCATCAAAATGGCCGGGGCTTTGTCCGAGAGTGCCCCTCGACCTGTCAGCGTGGTGACGGTGGACGGCGCCAGTGTGCAGCCTCGTTCGCCGAGGCAGGAGGATACCGCGAGGAATCGGGCAACCAGCAACGAGCTGCGCGAGGAAGATGTCCGCGTTGGACAAATTTCGAATCCTCGTTGTACCCGTGGCGAGGCCAGTAACGACGAGAATAACCAATCGGAGTCTCGGAACGTTTCCGTTGCAAATTCTCGTGAACAATGGGACCAACTCGAATCACGAACGATCCAACGTTCTTTCGCATCGACCGAAGCACAAACGGAGTGTCCGCCCTTGAGCTCGCATCTTATCGAGCCAAACAATGGACAGCATCATCATCATCATCACCATCATCATTCCCCCGGTAATCTTCGCAACCCTGGAGACAACAATCGTGCCAATGCGACCGAGGAACAACTCAGAGACGCCAGGAGACGCGAAAGGAGGGTCCGACGTCATCATCGTCGGGCAATGAGAAGCTGCACGATGCCACCGACTTATCAAGGTGTCGTCACACCAGGCGCATGCATCGGCAGCGTCGCAACCACCAATCCCATCACCGGACACGCCGCTCTTCCTCTCGTACCACCCGTTGGTGGATTCCTTCATCCACCACCGCCTCATCTTGGTCTCAGAGGACTCAGCCTTGGATTGCCCTTTCCTGTGCCCGCTAGCGTCTCCGCGTTCGGCAGGTCAGTCCGCTTTTCTTCACCCTTGCGTTCTTACATCAGCTTCCTACGAAAATCGGTATTTTCATTTTTTAACCCTCACTCGTGAACGTGCGTCGTTTTTACCTGGCCCTAAATTTTATTCCGATATTGCTCGGACGTATCATTATTTAATTATTATTAAATCATTATTATTTAAGAAATGTTTTTATTTTCAATAAAATATAACGCGGCTAAAATTAATGGGAACATTTTTTCAATAGCAGTTTCTCAAAGGAAAAAGGTTGCTCTTTATTTTAAAAAATATTACATTCGTGTAGTAAATAACTATCAAATAAAATAAATCATTGTTTTATTTTATTGAATATAATTAAATATAATAATTAAATATAACTTATTAAATATAATTAAATAATTATAATGAATTAGTAATTCATCAGTGAATTATTTTATTTTATTGTTATTTCCTACATGGAAATAATATTTTTTTCTATAAAGAGCAACCTTTTTCCTTTAAGAAACTGCCGTTGAAACAAATAAAAAAAAAACAACTGTTTCCCCTTGAAAAATATATTCTAAAGATAAACCACACACAATTATTTTTTAAATCAATAATTGCGGTTGTGGTAGCGCGAAGACAAAAACGCCAAGGTTCGCAGGATTAAAGTCCCTCAAATACCATCACACAGTTTGAACATCTTTATTACCGACACTTCTCGAATAATAATTTTCTTATAAATATTATTATGCTATTATTATTAAATGTATTGTATTTTTCTATTTTCAAATTCACAAAATGATAGATATAGCGTTGAATAATAAAATCCGCCAGTACTATTTTAAACGATGCAAATTTCTTGCGTTTTTCAATTTAACTACGAAATTGAAAAAAAAAATCGAGACTTTATCTCGCGGGTAGTGGAAGAGTTTTACCCATCAATCCCAGTGGGGACTATTGGGGATTTCGAAGTATTGAATCCCACGAGGTCTACGCTCGATCAATTACGCGCGCAATTTCGTGCCGGTATACTTTCCCGTTCTCGAGGAAAGTGGAAGAGCTATCCCGATTCTGGGCTACTTATCGACGCTTCGTAAGACAGGCCCATCTCTCACCAGTCGAGTATTCCCGTCCGGGGCCTTATTTATTGCGCCGACGAACCCAGCAAACTTAGAAATATTACTTAATGGCTTCAGCGATAAAGTCGATTGAACGGACTGGAGAGA
The DNA here is from genome assembly GCA_030523105.1 of Ophioninae sp. A BG-2022a. Taxonomy (NCBI): domain Eukaryota; kingdom Metazoa; phylum Arthropoda; class Insecta; order Hymenoptera; family Ichneumonidae; species Ophioninae sp. A BG-2022a. The sequence continues at coordinate 31,870 of JAPYZI010001063.1, read as the reverse complement.
GAGAGTAGATCGAACGATTTCTCACGAGTCTGTAACGCGCTCGGAATCGCGCAACTCCGACGTCGTTAATTCCGCGTTCCAATTATCCCCCACGGGATCGCTCGCGGGACGAGTCCCACGCTATATTTATTCTACCTGCGGATCAAATTACTTTTATTACTGTTTATTCCTAGTAGCGTTGCATCTCGAATCCCAACTCGCTCTTGCAGTATTTCCGGACGATTTAGCTGTCGCTAAAATCGAACTGTTTAAATCGATCGATCCTAATATCTTTCGATTTTTCGATCGTACCAAAAATCAATAATAAATATCATTTCTCCTGATTAAAACTTTAATAATAATTAACAACTTTGATAATAATGAAATAACGGGATAACGAAAAGAAGGAAAAAAAAAAACACGTTGCAGTTAAACGATGCTAATATCAATGTCACGTATCAGGATGAACGAGAATTGCGAAGTTACTCGAGTGGGTTGGGACAAGCGAGACCCCGTATAAATAACGTCAGCACTTTGCATACGTAAACGAAAACCTTGAATTTTCATTGCTTCAACAAAAAGCGATGCTACATTTTTCCTCGCTGGACGCATTGATATAACAATGTCGATCATCAGGCGATCGCATCGAAGCACTGCGTTGCAGATACGATAAAGTTAAAAAATTGAGTGTGTAGAAAATTAGACCTCAACCTCGGTAGTTTTTGTCTTCGCGCTATCAGACCCACAGTTATGCAGGAAAAAAATTTGCAAAAATTCGCGATTTGTCTTCGGAATATTCTTTTCAAGGGAAAATAGTTGTTTTTTTTAATTTTTTAAATTTTTTATATATTTTTTCGTCAAATGTTGAGCAATTCGAGAAAAAACGTTTTTTTTTTGCAAAAAATATAGCGTAGGTGAAAATTATGGGAAAATTTGTTTCAATAGCAGTTTCTTCAAGGAAAAAGATTGCTCTTTACAGAAAAAAGTATTATATTCATGTAGGAAAAAATGGAGAAATAAAATTAATCATTAATTAATATCAATTATTAATTACTATAAATGATTACGATGTTTTAATTATAGTGGAATAATTATACGTTCGAGAAGTGTTGGAACGATATTTTGGACCAAGCTAAAAGATTAAGGGTTAGGAGTAATAAAATTGTTCATTAGCAAAATTGACAAAAGCTTTCGAACGAATATTCAATTTACCAGATCGCAAAGTAATTGAACGTTTTTGATGCCTTACGACTCGATCCTCGCAAGCCGTAACAAAAAATGTATTCACCGTTGATCCTGCGTGAAAGATAAATGATTGAAACGATCCGAGCAGTTATTAAGACGAAAAAAAAAAAAAAATAAGTGGAAAGAAACATTACCCAATGGTCGGTTTCGTCGCGTGGGCACGGAATTACCAACGACTCGACTGAAATTTTTCATAATAATTTACAATACAGCTCCGCCTGTACATTGCCACACCGAGACGAGGGAACTCCGCGTAGATCCTCAGCGGATAAATGTACGGATAAATGTACGCGGTGCGTTCGCCCCGAGGATTTTCTCGATGCCCGCACAATGCGACGAGAACAAAAAGAAGAAACGAGAATAAAAAAAAAGGAATCCAACACGAAGAAGAAAAAAATAAGAACGTCGCTTGATTGAGGAACGATGATGGTACGAGAGCCTTCGCTTTGTCGTTCCCCCTGACGAGATTTCCCACGAAAAAGTTGAATTTTTATCTTACGCACTTGCCTCACTTCTTTTTTCGTTATTTCTCAACGCGAAATAACGAGTTCTCGTTTTCCTCAACGATCCGATCTTTTACTCGCAACATCACACGCGGACGAGTGTAAAATTGCGAGGGAAGAAAAGCAGATTCGTGAAATCCCGAAAATCACGGAGTCTGGATTCTTTTCGAAGCGATTCTCTTTTTTTTTTTAACGCCGAGATAGCACAAAGCTCGGTGAGATAGAAAGAGCGGGAAAGAAACGAGAATGATGGTCCCATTCTCGAAGGGACGTCGTACGCTCAACTTTGCAAATAGAAAATAAGAAGGGAAAAGCCTGGCAGTTGTTCAATTGTACAGCCGGGTGTAGCAAGCCCATAGACCCGTGTAGCCCAAAAGGCAGCGGTGATATTCAGATTACTGGGTTATACTCCCCGAATAGTCTCGTTCTCCCCCGCAGTGCTCGTTAAAGTCACGTGGCAGCTGGCGTCGAGTCGTAAACGATACTGCTGGGCCCCCCTATCCGAGAAGGTACAGTGATTGGCCACCCTTATTGACGCTAAAAGAAAGCTGCGCACGAATTTCCCCCTCGGTTCACGCTCTCTCCCTTCAGCTATCAGAAATCTGAAAATGGAAGAACCATATGACGGATACTTCTGTTCAAAAAAAATAAATAAATAATCGCTACGGTTTTCAAATTTGACTGTTTTATGAACCAAGTGGAATTCGCAGGGAGATTGTAATAAATATTCTGCACATTGCATTTCGATGGTTCGAGTTGTATTACGTTTTAGAAAAAATTGACGGAAATAATGCAAAGGGTCGCAATATTCCTATTTTTGTAAACATTATATAATTATTGGATAAAATAAATGCTGCGGTTAATAGAAAATAGCGAAAAGCATAAGTCATTTCGACTTCAACGAAAATGACACTTTTCAACGTGATAAAATATGTTTTCACGTCAACGAAAATTAACATCGATTCACTGTTACCATTTTTATTCGCAATCAAAATTTTTGTCACTGGCGAAATTTTACGACGATCTGATGTCTAAAATGAAAAACAGATATCGCTATAGCTAAACTCGAGATAGTGTACTATCCGATATTAAACAACAACTATCCGATGCTTCTTCGCTACGTGGGGCGAATGCTAAGTGGCCAATCACTGTGCCAGTCCAAACTTTCACTCTTTCATCCGTCATAACAACTACGGGAGATGAGAAGAAGTAGGAAAACCGGGGGAGCGAGAGGCTTTTCGTCCCCTTCGTGGGATTACGTTCTGCCCTTTCCGAGTACGCGGGGGATGAAGAAAAAAAAAAGTGTCGTGAACGTGGCAAGTTCTACGAGAAGGGAGAAAGCAAGAGCGCATTTAAGCTGCCCGTTCGTGAACGAAGGGTCTCCCTTCGTCGTCGATCCCTTCTCGTCCAGCTTTCAAAGTAATCGCTCCCTTGGCCCGTCGAGGCCTCGAGCCTGTAGGGGCCAACTTTATTTTCGTGAATCATCGGATCACGTCCGCCTACCGTATAGCCGAGCGAAAAGAGCGGAGGTAAAGCGAGGCCAATGGCCCGGATCGATGAGGAGCCGAGTCCGTAACTGCGGGTCCACAGGAGGCAGACACGATTTATTAGCACTCCCGGAATAAATCCTCGCGCGAACGACGAATAAGAAAAATGAAATGAAAAAGCAAAGAAAAAAAAAAGCGACAAGGTACAAAAAGCGGTACAATTTTTCGGATCGTTAAAGTACGATCGTGGTGGAAGAGGCCGGTAAATCGGATAATCGTTGAGGATTGAGAGGAGGATAGGGAGAGAAACTGGAAGAATCGATTCAAAGATGGAGAACGAATTTATTGTCTCTCTGCAAGGAGATGGCACAGTGATTGGCCACTCAAGAAGTGCTGCTCCAAAACCGTCCCCAAAGATCGCTTTGCTGTTGTTCTTTCTCCGAAAGATTTTTATTACCGACTTTTCCCGAGGCTGGCTGAGTGGCCAATGACTGTGCCGAACCACGAAATACTCTATTAATTACAGTCATTCGAACACACTCGTATTCTCTCTCATCTTCTCTCGACTCGTACTTTTCTTTTTTTCTTCCTTCACTTTCCTCCTTTTTACGTGAGCCCATTAGCGGTGAAACTCGTTTCGTTCCTCGTGTAAAACGATACACGCATATATAGGTATGCATACAGAAAGGAACTGACCCACCTTGACGATTGCGCCAGAGTCGCTTTGATTGATTGTTCACGAAAATATTTGTGACCGTTGTACCGTATACCGCTTTGTGTAACAACGGGACACAAAGATACACGCCTTCGGAGTGATTTTTCACTCTCGAGCCAAGTTTCCCGAAGTCTCGACCTTCGACTTCCCATACGATAAATGAAAATTAACGAGCTCTCCTCGCTTTATTATTACTATTATTATTTTTGTTGTTATTGTTATCACGATTATTATTACTCGAAGCCTGTCGTGTCACACTTCCGAATGCTCGAAATAATTTTCCTTTGTTCATTTCGAAACTTTTCAAAAGACGGCGAGAAAAAAAAAAAGAATTGTTGGTCACGGACTTGGCAAAATTTCCGGATGTTCGTCATAACTACGAGGCTCGTCCATTATGGGAGAATGACGAGCGCTGGGATATGTTTAACGTTCTCACTGTTGTGTGAAAGTTTCGTTGACTCTCCCGTTGTAATGGTAAGTAAGCGATGTACGAAGCCGATTGTACGTAGTACACGCTTGTAAATACGTCTGTGTAGAAACTACGAATCCGAAGTCAGACCGGTGCACTTTCTATTCCATTCGTCATCGCGTACTTGAAGCGTTATTCTTTCTTTTTGATTATTTTTTATTTGTTTTTTTTTTTTATTTTTTTTATTTTTTTAACTTTCGATCGCTCAGTCAAAATCACAAATGATCCCGGCAGCCGTTAGGCCTGGCTATTTTCCATACGCGCGATCGGTACTCCAATTGGATGGAAGTTGGTTTTCCACTTTACCGGAGTTCGATGAATGCGACCACAAAAACATTATCGCCTCGTTCATCCTTCTCTCATCCTCTCAATTTGCTCAACGCTCCTTCGTTGTCGTCGTCTTACGACTCACGGCCCGCGGAAAGAGTCCGTGTCAGTGGGTCATTCTCTTTCGTTTTCTCCGTTCGTATATATATATATATATCTATATATATTTATATCTGTATACGTAAATATAGATGCACGTATTCACGGAAATATATATATTTATATTATATATATATAAATTTAATGACAAGTAATAGAAGTTGGAGAAATTTAATATTCCATAAAAAGAAAAATATGCGGGATTTATTATTTTCGATTATTGCTTCCCGGCTCGTATACGTTGATGATCCGAACGCTTACGCGAGTATTCAAGGCTGCAATTTGTTCGCCGAGTTAATTGACGCTTAAAATACGACTATTCGCGAACGGGTTTTTCACATTTGTCGATCTATGTCGTATTTTATTTGTCACGTTTCGAAAATCGTTTTGTCGTTCATTGAGGGTTAAGGACGTCGGGTCCAACAACCATATTGGAACTTGCTAATTCTTTCCAACGAGTTTGAATAACTTCGTCGAAAGATCGTTATTGCTCGCGCTTAAAGTTTACACAAACAAGGCAGTTTTCAAGAATTTGTTCTCAGCGGAAAATGGAACTGAATTTTTCAAGCTTACAAGTTTGATTCTACGAAACGATAATTTTCAAATAAATTTGAAGGTTTGGAAACAGGATTTCTCCGATTTTGAAGTTTGATGAACACTAGTAGAGGATCGAATTTTTTTTCCAACAGTGAGTTTATTGTTTTATTATTCAATTACTAAACGTTCGCAAATTTTTCACAAACATCGAAAAAAAAATATTCGTAATTGCAATAATTCTATCGCATCGGATTTTGAGAAAAAAAAATTCTGCACAACGAATTACATTTACGAGAGAATTTTGTATCGCTGGAATGTTTTTTTTTTTTAATCCCTTCATACTTCTTCCCTCCTTCCTTTGTGTAAATTTAATTGAGAGATAATAATTTTTTTCTCGATCGAATGCAATGTCTAGCATTCCCCCTTCAGGCTTTTATAATTATTCAAGGAGTATCAGGCTGATCGAGGTTAAACGTTCGTTTTTTTAATTTCACTTAAATGCAATATTATACGATGTATAATTGAAGCTTCCACGCAGGTACTCAGAGATCGTCCGCTTTACCTTTTTTGTTGCAGGGACGCTGTTCCGAAGCAATGCTGCGGGCTGGGCTCGCCACCGGTTCGTTGGTCAATTCTCGGTGTAGGAATAGTCGGTCTGGTCTGCGCTGCGGCCGGGGCACTTCTCGGCGCCCTCAGGGCAACCGGACGGGATCACATTGCTGTTTCCCTCCTTATGATCGGTACGATAATTATGTCTACTCCATAAAATTGATAAAAAAATATATACTTATATTTATTTATATATAATATATATACGCGAGCATCAATGAAGGGAAATTGATTGTGCTTGAAGCTCGTAAAAACTTGTTGAGATTTGAATCCGAGATTGAATTTCGGATAAGAAATATTCTGCGTGCAACTTTAACGTTTTTAAACTTTTTTACAATGTTTTTATTTATTGAAAAAGTATTTCTTGAAATGTTTTGAATTTTGAATAAACTGTGGATACTTTTTTTTTAGTTTTAACGCTACCGCACCGTCTCAAGCATGATATATTCGTGCAAAGATTCGCGTAAATAATTTCAATAGAATTTTCAAGCCTGCCATGAACTTATAAACGACGCTAGACTCTTCCGTAGAGTAGTACAGTCATTCTGGCACAGTCATTGGCCACCAAGGTAAAATGAAAAAGCAGCAAGGTAAATGCAAGGTAAAATGAATACATCAACACAACCCCTAGTTGTTTTCCATGGGCAAGGAACGACGAGCGAATAATTCTGGATGAATCGTAAATGGCCAATGACTGTGCGTTACGATAAGTGTAAAGCGTTCTAAATTCCGTCGATAAACAACCAAGATAAGAGTGAAATATTTAACCGTGTGATATCTTAGTCGTATCAATCGCACGTTACTTCTTTCAATAATCAATGCCGTTATCATCGAGTATGAATATTTGAAAAAAAGCAGTTTTATTAATTCTTCGAAACGGCAATGGACTGCGAGGCGTATTTGTATTCCACGCGAGTCAAACGAATCCCAACGCGCGTCTTCTCTATGTGCAACGCGTATGCGCACATACGCGAGCTCGGCGAGCGCATTTCCACGTACGACACGTGCGTCTATTGCGTCGGTATTACGCGAGTGATACCGCACACGTTTACACGCGCCCCATCTCTGCGGCGTCCCTCGAGCCTCCGCGTTTTAGCCTTGCTCGCGTTATTTTACCATACGGGCGAGAAAAACGTCTAGTATCGCCGCGATGTCGCTAGAGATCGCCACACATCAGTATTCGCAGGGCGATCCCAACGTGACAAAACGTCATTTTTTTCACGCTCATCGCGCTCCTTGTTTTCTTCCACATTTCCAGCGCGCCAACAACGAGAAACCATGCTCGTTCTGTGACACGCTCGGGATATTGCAATTCTTTCGTAACACCGACGATATTGTCTGGGGAAATATCGCGCGAGATTCATAAAGCTTCGTAGTAAATTCTTCTCGAATATTCTCGGTTTTTTTCTTACTTTCCGTTCGTCCTGACAATTCACATCTCAGTGTTTCCACGAGACAAACATTTTTACTTCTCTCTCTCTCCCTCTCTCGTATTTATGGCTGCGCTCGACGCCATGATTTTACCCTTGGGAGAGATCACCGCACGCTCTCGCGCTGCTCGTTCTTCCATGAAATTACGGAAAAGGTTTAGGAGCATCCGCGAGTGTACTATCCAACGTGTTCGTCCCCTTTCGCCTCTTATTGCCACGGAATTTCATTTTCTCGCGAATGTGTCGGGTATCGAGGAAAAAATGGCCGCCACCTTTTCCATTCTCGAGAATCGAAGGGCGCATCGATCAACCCATCGGAATACCATATTTTTATCGTCGATGCGATATTACCGAAATGACGTACGCGGAGCTCTGCGCGAAATTGGTCAATTCTTCGCACCGTCTAAATGTGCGTCCGATCAAACTCGAAGCTTACGTAAATGGCGGCGATCCATTTTCCAGAAAACATGAAAATCGAGAAGTTGAGTTGTTTTTTTTTATGAGTTTCAAATTGAGTTGGTATTTTTACAAGTCTCCGTCTCAAGGTGAAATCGGAGCTGCAACACGCAAAGTGTTTATGCGAGGAGAAATTTTCAACCTGAGATTTCTCAAAAATGAATGATTTTTTAAATAAATAGAACTCTTAACCGTCTAACTCATTCCTTGATGAACGACAGATCGACGCGGAAACATTTTGTAACCCTAATGAGATATATCGCATCCCATAAGTCACGTCTTCAATTCGTGATTTCAATTCGACAATTATGAGAAATAATCCGTGGTTCTAAAAACAATAATCGAGTGATTTTCATAGTTAAAAATGGCTAGAAGACATTTGAGGAGGAAAAAATGTTCACTGGAACGATCCAAACTTCAATCTCATACGAGTACGAAGATGCCGTGGCGGAGCGTTCCTAATTTATCGACCGATACAAAATTGCACTCTCACACATGCACGCTCTAGCAGTCCGTACGATGGAGAGCAGAGATCGTTTTCTCAGTCGACGAAGTGGCGGGTATGACGAAAAAAAAAACAGGAAAATATCGAGTCAGGCAGGCGCGATCGTGGTCGTTTTATACGTTACTTTCTAAACGCTAAACTCGAGGCCCGCCAAGTTGTAGCTGGTGTAACCTGCGACCCGGAGAATGCGCCGTTCACAATGGACACACTCGGTGATCGCGCCTTCAGTTGCTTCGAATCGGGCACTTCTGCCTCTCTTTTCTCTTTCTCTTTCTTTCCTCTCGTAGCCTTCCCTCTCTCCAGCCTTTCATCTCTCGACGTATATCTTCTCGCCCGAGACTTCGGGTTACAGCGTTGCCAATCCGTAATATGATTTCCTTGCATTTACGATTCCACGTAGGAATATATCGTTTATTATGGCAACGCTAATCCACGCGGGACCCCGCAATCTCTGCTTGAGAAATGGAAGAGCTTCGAGCGCGCTATTCACGCGAGTGAGTATCTGCGCGCGCACCTTTCCAGCATCACTCCGCACGACTCGTTGAGCAAATTTTATTCCTCGGATTAAATCGATTTGCGACACGACAAATCAAATACTCTTCTTCGGAATCATTTCTCACATTCGAAAAAAAAATAATTCGCGCAATTTTGGTATGGGACACCGGAAAAAATCTCAATGAAAATTCGTTAAAAATTGATATTTGAGATATTCTATAAACCCAAGTAAACTGCTGAAAAGTCCGGATTTTCGCATTCTTTTGGCGCCATCTGTGTCGACCATTGGCAACGAACGTTTTAGGCTCGACAAACGATTTTACCAACACAAACTCCAAGTTATGAATTCCTGGTTGAAATATGAACCGGACGCAGCGTGGAAACCCAAAAAATATTAATCTTTATAAACTTTCGTTCGACCAACCGCAAGCCTATTTGACGCGTGCGAACATGGAAGCGAGAGGGTTTTAAGATCCGCCTAGTGCGCGAGCACCGGCCGCGATGCTGTGGGTGCACGTGCACCGAAACGCGAGTATTCATCTTCAAGCCGATGCCTCTAAAAAGTTATCCTGTCAATCAGTGAAGCCGTAACAAAAAGACGTCATCTCCGTCTCGTCAGAAGTGCAGGATAGAGACACACAGATGGTCAGGGTTGTACGAAAGAAGTACTGGAATTCTAAACTTGCCCGAGTAATATCGTACGTTCCTCAGAGTTCGCGGTACCGACTGTGCGTGAAAGCATGTAACATTCGTTCGATATAATGTGCACGGGAATGCCAATATAGCGTAAAATATGTTTGAAGGAACGCGACGGTCTCTACGAGATAACTCGCCTCCAAGACTTGAAGCATTCGGCACGCACATGCGCGCGCGCACATACGCACTCTCCTCTCGCGCAAATAGAGAAGAAAGAATCGAGCCAAGTGCAAGGCGTCTCTTTCACTTCGAAGGTTTTTCCTCGGCGGTACAAAGCCCTCGTAATTGCGGCTCACGTGGTCGTTGTCGGTGAGGAGGGGGAGGGGGGAACGGGGCGATCAGTCTGGTCTTAACATAACCGACCTTTTTTTCAGATTTTTCATTCGTCTTTTTTTCCGCGGTATTTTCTCAATGCTATGCTCTTTTTTTCAACGCGCAGGTATAGGAGTCTTCTTGGTGACGGTGAGCGCAGTCGCATGGCGTGTCACGAGCCGGGAGAATTGCAACAGCTTTTTCGGATTCACTGGTATCACGGGAAGGATACCACCAGCGAGACCGATGCATCCTTACGCCGCCATGATCTATCCGGAATTTCAGTTTAGAACGCCGCCACCGAGTTACCAGGTGAGCTGGCGCGGCCATCTTTGTTTTTTCGAATGTTCATCAATCGAGAGCCGGTTGCTTCGCACGCACCCTTATCTCTGAAATTCTTTTTATTGCACATCCCAACGGATGAATAGCTTCTAACGAGTACGATGGATTCACAGGCAAGCATGCAGGAGTACAGGTTAAGGTTGTTGCTCCTCGATCGACGGCAACCCACCTCGTCACCACCGCCGACCTACCGATCGAACGCGCCAAGCATTATCACACCCGCTTGCACGACCAGGGACAGTCGACCACCGAGCTATTGCGGTCGCGTCAACGTTACACCCACCGCGACCCTCGCCACCTCCAAAAAGGACGCCAATCTCGTGAGAATCGTCCAAACCGAGTCCGAGCCGGTAATACTCAGCGGCGATCAAACTCCACCGATCACCGCCGTCGAAGTCCTCGCTCATCTCTGAAAACTCGGCAGGGAAACGTAAATCTTGCAAATTAAACGCCACGCGTCGAATGAGTTTATCGTCGCGTTGGGTATAATTGGGAAGCCACCCAACATCTAACAACCACCCTCGCGGCGATCTCGGTCGTCATACGTTGACACCATCTTCTAATTCTGACTGCCTTGCTCCTTCTGGATCTGCGCGGAAAAATTTGCGCACTTAAGTATCCAAGGGCGTGGAAAAGTACGTTGAATAGCCGCGCGACGCCAATTGTACATTTGAACGGGAAATCCCCGACACCCGTCAGAGGAGACGAAAAACGAACAAAGTCCTCGCGAATTCATCGACTTTTAGATAACAACGAGAGAACGCGGTTCGAGCGCGAAAACGGCCGTTGTTCGAAATTCTGTCCGTGGAACTTTGAGATTCGTCGGAAGTGCATTGACCGCTCGATAATTCACTAAATTTTCATGGAGGCTCAACAGTTTTGCCAATGTACGTTGGAGGATATCTTTAATGTTCTCGTAGACGCGGATACGTCCGACAAAAGTTCAATTGCCAAGTTTCATTGCGTTGTTTTCGAGGGTAGCGGAAAACTGAAATGTACTCAGTTAATTAATCATTCTTATCGAGAATCGCGAAATGAGCCGGTATTTTCGAATCAACGAGCGCATCGAACGGAGCTCTCAGCTGCAGAGCAATTTCTCAGATTCCGATCTTTCCTTTATCCGCGAAAACGACGCGCCGGTACTTAATGAAACTTCGGAGCTGATTCGATCGTATCTGCGTCTAAACAATTCAGTACGCGCCAACATTCTTCATCAGCTTTCCTCAAGCCACAACGAAAAAACTGAACTCGTATCTCGACCCATATAAACTACCGTATCAACCGCGGTTTCGTCAATAAATCCGCGTAGACATTGAGGCGGAATATCTCCTACTACTTCGCGATGAATGGACAAAAATCAATTATCGAGTAGTCAACATTTACGCAGAGTTCTACAGCGAACGGGAAAAGAATTGCGGACCAGCTTGTCATTCGAAAATTCGGCGAATGGATTGTCATTTGAGAATTGTGGAATGGTTGGTCCCTTCGTGCGTTGATTTTGTTCGAACGGTCGAAAAGCGCTCTTTTGTCCTCCGCGAGACAAAGAGCGTGAGCGAAACGATGTGACTTTTGTTTTTCGATAGTGCTTCCGCCAACTCTGTAGCGTCCGCCCGGACGTTCCGTTAGCCATATTGTAGGCTATATCGCGTAGCTTATAGGCAAGAGATTAATTTTTTTCGAGATTAAACGCACTGGCCACGAATAATGTACATATACATATGTAGTATTGATACGGGAGTTCAGCTTATCGCGTGACAATTATTTAAAAAGTAATATTAATGTACACAACAGAAAATATTTTTCGAAACGAATGCGGTTCAGCAAGTGGAAGGTACTCGTAAAAATGTATCGAGATTTCTCTGCGCGCACACACATACACTGACACGCATACAGAAGAACATAAATATATATATACACAAACACACACACACGCCTTGCCGGTCGTACATCGCGTAATTAAAAAGCGTGAATAACCGTCGCCTTCGCGCGCCTCTGTGTTCAGCGTAAAATTATGCTTATCGCCCGCCGGGGCGTAAACCGTGCAATAACAGCGTATAAAGTCGGATGCCACACGTACGCACTCTACGAACTCTCCTTCTCGTCCCATTCACGTGAAAAATCGACTTTCGACGATGAGACTTCATTCACGAGCGATATGAGCACGAGATATGTGAAAAAAAACAAAGCGGAACAAGTAATTCACAAACAGCAGCTGCAACCTGTACAATAGAGAATTTCTCGACATCCCGTCCTCTAATGAAGTCTGTGCTGGCCCACCACTGATTAAACGGTATTTCAGATACTTAGATAGTTACAAAAATTGTTGATACATGACGTTCTCGTATGCATTCCATAGGAAAATCTAGATATTTTTGTCAAGCTCATAAACACGTAGATATTTCGCGTGATGAATTTTAATGTCAACTTAAAAAAAAAACATAGCTTCAGGGAAATGAACTTTCCAAGTGCCTAAGTTACGAACGCGCGAATTTTCATCGTCCCGCGCGTTTTCGATCGTTGCGAATGTACATTTCTGACAAGTGATAGGGAAAAAGTGCGGACTCGATTAATACATTTGCCAACAGAGGAATGCAACGGAGATAATAGCTCGCTCGTTGCAGTGCACTTCGAAGAAAAAATTCATCTTTATCCGTTTGAATGAATAGCGTCAGGTTTAATGAATGCATGCTGCTTTTTAGCGCTGCAATTGCGAACGCGAATACTATTATCGCACTTTTGTCAAAACACGACCGACTATGCCGAAAGCTAGCTTTTAAATTTTCACATAATTGTTTTTACATTACAAGTTTTGGCAAGTGGATCGCTGTCGAAATTAATGTGTCGTCTTTACAACAGTTGGAATTACGTAATATTGCAGTTAAAGGAGTTTTCAAGTCGTAAAAGTCACTTTTAGAAATGTTCAGTCCAACATGTCGAATACTTGTCCAGATTGTCAAGTTTCACTGTAAACAAATTTAACGGAAATTTGTTCGTATTTTATTTCAAGCAAATCCAGCGCCTAATCGAGCGAGAGACATAGCAGGATCGCAGATTCCCAATATCTGAAACGATTGATTTTTCGGAAATAAGAATTGAAACATTTTCGCCTGTTTTTTAACGACAAACGGCTCTCTCTGTTTTTTTAAGCCCGAATCGTTATCATTGTAGAATAAAATTGGCAGTAAGACTTTTACCCACCAAACGTGTGACGTGTGTCCTTCAAATGCGAAGATGTTCAGTTTTTTTTTCGATGCACTCTATTATGCCTATGTACATGTACGTACGTAGACACCAGCGCGGCTAACGATTGCAGATTAAAAATGCAAATCGCAGCACTGCGTCACATACAATAACGGAGGCTTGTATGAGACTAAACAAAAATGAGAAATTATTTTTATAGAGTACCGATTGGGACCACACGGACTAACGGCTCGAGCGACAGCGTCACTCGAGCCACAAAGCCCCGCTCGAACTTTCGTAAAAGTTCTCGGTATATTATCGAAAGAAATACGTTTGAAAGAATGGAAAACGAAAAAGAGGAAACAAACACAACCAAACTCGCAATGATTCGTGATACGAGAATGATTTATCATTATTTAAGTCATCGATCGAATAAAAGTAGTTCCTTGATACACGTAGGAGAAAACACTTGTATATTGATCGGAGAAATAAAATTGAAGGAATATTTCCCGAAGGCTGAATGACGTTTTTGTTCGTTCGTCCTCGTAGTCTCGTGAGGATAGACAAAGAAGGTGAATAATTGAGTCAGAATCATCGAAGATTTGTTTTAAACATCAATGCATTTATAATACTTTCCATCGCAGCGTGGCTTGGAAAGAGAGTAATCGAACGAGAGTAAAAGAAAAATAATATAACGTAAAGTACAAGAATATGTACACTGGTCCGATGTACGTCAGAACAAATGCCGTGCCCGTTAAAAAAAAAAAGAAACGAAAAAAAAGCTTTTGTAACGGGTGCTTTCAGGATGGGAAAGAAAATCGTTAATTTATACCTAGTCTTTGACTAGCCACCGATGACGAGGCTCTCCACGCCGAGCCGTTGCGTTTACCACATGTGAGTCTCTCGTATCTCACTGATGATGTGACCAGCCTGCGTCAGTGCCTGAAAAACAGCGTTATCCATTGAACCAGTGAATCAAATTGCTTTAATTCCTAAAAAATAGTCTTTTGGTAAAGGATATTTGGAGGATTTTCCATGAATTTGAAACGACAAGTTTAAACTGGAATCCGCGATTCCATATTCTGTCGTCGTTTACTCTAAACACTAAATGCAGCATCCAGCTGCGATTCGCTCGCAGTAGAAACACATTGTGGAAATGTATTTTCTGTCCAAGGCTGTTGGGGGATGGAAGTAAGGATAGATGTGAATTGGACATCGAAAACATTGGACCACCGTTTTCACGTACGATTTGTTTGATTCTTAATTAAACCTTACCTTGAGCATGTCACCAGCTTCTTTGCGCCTAACAGCAATATGCTCGCTCTCGTTGAGCAACACCTCTGCGTGATCGGACTTGTACAGATGGGTCACGAGTTCGCTCTGCAAATTGTCCTTCACGAAGTTGACCAAGAAATGCATAACGGCTTTGGGGACACTGTCCTGAATAGATTTCCGTACGATGTAGAAATACGATTTGATGAGTCGCTCTGTAAGACGAAAAGAAAAACGGTTGACAAGCGTATTCGGTTATGGTCCAAAAATTGGAATATTGAACTTGATTAGGAAGTTGACAAAATTTCGATGGCTCGCTTACCAATTACGTCGCAATCGCGTTGCTCCCGCTCGCTCAATTTTCGCGACGTTTGCATGGGTACTTCCGGCAAGAGATTGACAGGCTTTTGTTGGGGCGAACCTCGCTGCATCGTTTCCGGCGGTAGGCTGTTCAAACCCGCGTAACCTGACGAGGTACTGTCACGATTTCTCACGGGCGAATTGTCGGCTGTGCTCGCCGACTCCGAACGTCCTTGTGGCAAGAGATTGCTCAAAAGCCAGTGATTTTGCTGTACTTGCTGCTGCAACTGCTGCTGTTCCTTCTTCTCATCGGACAACACCGATCCCTCGTCGCGACTATTCATCGTCTTTGTATTCTACGGCAAACGAGTAGCGAATGCCGGTTTGAGATTGCGGACAAAACGGTACATAATGAAAGTTGTCCTAACACAGATATTCCAAGCGTTCAACCGACGTTTCAGTAGAAAGGTGCAATTTTGACTCTGTTAAGGACATGTAGAAGATTGATATAATCTCACATTTTTTCGAAATTCGTTTTTTCAACAAAGGTTACGTTTTCAATGAAAAAACGAGCATCAGCCTCCCTAGAATTCATAGACGAGAAATCTCAATTTTTAAACTTCGACTACCTCTCTCGCACTCATGCATCATGTTATACATTTTCGGCATGTTCTTAACTAGTTCCGGACAGATTTTAGCATCGAAAATGAAATAAAAATATCAACTCACAATATCGTTTTGTCCAGGGTTCGAGGAACCGGGCATAGGACCATTCGTATTGACCATATGACGTTTGCTTTGGTGCTTCGGCAATTCGTTTTCAGCGCTCTTCAGCAGCGACGATACCAGCGCCGCGTCTTTGTGGAAATCCGGATGTTTCGTATTGATGTAAGCCAACTCGATGGCAACGAGATTCTCGACCATCGAATTTGTCGTGGGCAAACGGCGTCTCAACAGATGCGTAACGACATCAACTATGCGCTCGTGCAGTTTCGGAAAGCGAAGCATCTCCTGTTGCACCTCGGTACCGCAATGCTGTATTATCCGTTGCATCTCCTCGTGTACGAGTTCGACGCAACGGAGCGAGGGTTCCTCGAGTCGGCGTATCTGACGTTTCACGAGAAGTTCGAATGAGACCTCAGGTACAAAGAGCGCGGGTCTTGGACCGGTCGCGTTTCTAATCGCCGTGAGGATATCCATTTTGGTGAGACCAGCCAGTGGATGTATCGAGTCGAGAGTCCTCCCGAAAGTCTCGTGGAATATGTAACATATACGCGCGCCACCGCAGAGTTCCGTTGTCTCGATGTTTCTCGCTGTTCCCTCGATCGTCGAGCAATAGCTGCTCGCGAATTTCGTTATTATTTGCAACAGCGTTTGACTCTTGTCCGAAACGTCGTCACCGTAAGAATTAAGAAGAGTTTGAAACTGCGACACCATCACGTTCACGCGAGTCTATACAGCGATGAAAAAAAGGCAAAACGGTGATTTTTAATCGCAGAATGAAAGAGAAGGAATTTCAAAGTAGCAACGGAAGATGCGCCCATACCTTTAAATCGGGAAGGCAATCGCGAATGTGATGCATCAGCAAGCGATTCAGTGTTTTGGCGAGATAAGACGTTCCGTTTCTGTTCGCCAGGGTGGGGTACTTTCGCTGAAGAAACGCAGCTTCGTCCTTCAAAGCATCCTGAATGCTCTTGTTGTTCATTATGTCCTGCTGCGAGCGATTCACCACTCCAATTATCCCAAGCTTAACTGGGATAACACGTCCGCATAGAATATCGATCGCGTCGGTTCCTGTGGAACGGATTGAACAAATGTTCGTAAGCAGTTGTATGGACGATTCGTGGGCAGATGAAAATAGAGAACGCGCGAGCCTCGGCTATATCTCAAGGCGTGACAATCTGGGATGATAACAGATATCGCTACCAAGTGCGATACAGTACTGTGTTAGGAAACAAGCAGCTGTAGGATTAGAAAGATTATCTGCAAAGGAACATCACCAGCTACAATGCAATTGGACGTATCGTGTGACGAATACTGGAAATTACCTGCATCCATGAGATCCAGCTTAGTGACAACTGCCAGAGTGCGTCTACCATCAGGGTCCACTTCCTTGCTGAGTTTCAAGCTCTCGCTGCATGCCATGTCAGTGTTGGCTGTCACGACAGCCAGTATGATGGAATTTGGATTACAGATGTACTTGAGTACTAACTGCCGAATTTGGTGCTCGATATCCTCGGGTTGATCACCCACTGGTACTTTTGTAATTCCAGGAAGATCGATCAGTGTCAAGTTCACCACCGAAGCCGAAAATATTTTGAGATTGATGGGCTCCGGGCATATGCCTTTGTTGTCGCCTGCCATGCGGTCCGTCTCAGCCTCAATCTCTCTGCGTATATCTTTGAAATCCTTGTATATGCGACTCTTCGTGTGCAAAAAAGTTCCCCACTCTGCCAAGTCGAGGGTTCCATCTTCGGCGCTGCGATTCTCCCTGTCGTCCTTGGGTGTGTAGACAAGTTGAAGTACAAGAGGCCTACGAGTGACTATTCCTGTTCCTCGAGGCAGAAAAGATCTGCCGACGAGACTCTCGATCACCGACGATTTACCCGAGCTCTGAATTAAATGTTGAAAAAACGATAAATAATCGGCACTTATATCGACTGTTGGTAAAGACGCATCGATATTAAAAAATTGCAAATCTCAAACAAAACTTATTGAAAAAATAGTTACATTTTTCGCAAAACTGTTGTAACCTGACGGTACGTCAAAATCGTAATATTGAGCGATATTTATGATAATAATGATAATAATGAGATATGAAAACGAAAATAACGAACTAACCTGAGTGCCGAGTACGACGATTTGTGGTAATTGTATAGCATCGGCACCCACGGTATTGAACACATCTTGGAGTTTGTTTATAACTGGTATGAGTGCCTCCATCGTTCAAGGGAGAATCAGTTGGAAAACGGTGGAAAAAAGACCCCCTCCCGATTCGCGTTCTCGCCGACTCCGCGCGAACGATGATTTATTCGCCACTTTGCCTCCACCACCCTCCCGCTCCCCCTCGCGACGAAAGCGTCGTTACACGATTTTTTTTTTCGTTAGTGAGGTACACCTTTAGCAGTGGCAGCGTTCAAATTTGAAATAGCAATATTAATTATATCGCAGTGATGTGCAGAACTATAAAAAAGGAGGCGAATTCTTCTCGCCTTTCCTCACGGGTGGACGGTTCAACCCCCCATTGATAGGAATATATGTATCTAGTGTTAAGCGCGCGTGTGCGCGGAACTTGAGAATCCGGGCAGACGACGGGGATTCGCGACCCGCGGAAAATCTTTTTTTTCGCAGCGTATTTCACGTGCCGGTTACGCGCTTTGTTCCCAAACGGCGACACCAGGCGGCGTTCGGACAAGGAAACGATTCTTTCGTTACATTCCCTAGATTGCATAGTCGAATGCAGGGGACTGACACTTTTGGATATTTTTTATACACTAACTGACCGTTTTTTTAGTTTCAACTCTGCCGCTTGTGGCGTGTGTACTCGCTCCATACTTATTGCGCAGGCGCGAAGTCCTCAATGTATTAACATAATGTAGCATCACCATAGCATATATAATCCGACGCCTGCGCTATGAAAATTCGGCGGTTACATACGCTACGAGCGGCAGAGTCAGACACTAGAAAATGGTAATTCTGCGTAGCGTTTTTATTGGGATTTGCAATAGTTTATGTGACATCTAGCGCTAAATATTTAACACCAGATAAGAGGGGCATTTGGCATTGCGACATAAGTAACGTCGCGGATACGACAGTACCGTTTTTTACCACAACGCAATGACATTTCGAAAACTGTTGCATCTTCTTAGACTATGTCGTCATTATAAAATGTTTTGCACCCACTAATCTTTCACCCTCTCGAAAATCTCGATGACTTAAACTTGAATCGGACTAGACTGAGAGAACCGCGCGCGGTCGGGAAACTTCAACCGCGCTCGGTTCTCTCCGAAGATCTCCGAGCGTCGCTCACTCACGGACAGGCGCTCCTTTGATTGTGTGAACGGCGTGTAAGACTCTAGAGAGGGGGTAAGTTTTACACGCGATCTGCCTGCACTGCTGTACGGATGCAACTGTGGAATAGGAGGTGCCAGCTCCCCGGCTGAGAGTACGAAACGAGCTCGCTGCTATTTTTGAAAATATTTGGAAAACCTTTGGTTCGCGCATTCGCAGTGGAATGGTTCCTTAGATTACTTAACTTACACACGAAGATTTTTTACAGTCAGTCTGCAGGGAATAGCCCGTATATCGTCGGCTGTTCAATCATTACTCATTCTTTATTGCTTCATATACGAATGGAATGATCGGCGACGCCCGCTCACTCATCAACCAAATCTTACGAGGAAGAAGAATGTTACACAGATCGATGAAAATACTTTCTTCAAAGGGCTCAACATTTTTACATGCATTTCGAAGTGAGGTTTTCACTTCTGTGCTGAAGATCCCTAAATCCCTATTTCCCCTTCCCCTAATATCGATGGTGGGCTCCGATTATCACTGCGCGTACAAACAGAATTACATGTATAGATTTCACTGGTTTTCACGGCGTTAAGAGGGACGCTATTGTCGCATTTTCGCCCTTTTCACACGCGGGCAAACTTTACGATTCGAAGTCGTCCACCTTCGGCATTCCAATTGAACAATTCGTAGTGCGTTCTGCCTTTGTCCTACCGATAAGGTCGCGTGTGTGTGTGGTGTATGTGCGTTTTTTATATTCAGTGAATTGTCGCAACGATTCATCGTCGAGTGATTGATGCAGCGAGCCGTTAACGTTTGATGTGTTTTGCTTTGCATTCGCATTTAGGACGAAGTGTAAGATAGTGAATGAAAGGGCGGGCAATAACCATCGGGAGTGAGAAAGTATCTATAAAAAAGGACGAAAAATTGAGTTCGGCTTCTAACGCGATATATTTGGTGTAGCTACGAGTCAGTACGGATACGAGTACTAGCACGCACTATGCATCTTTATCGTACAATCGCGGAGTCGCCTCGGCAATCAAGTTTGATGCCACTCTCGTAATCGTACAGCAGTCAATCTGACACATGAGATAAGCGAGATCAAAGAGTCAGGCCTACTCTGACCAAAACGAGCTTGTAATATGGGTGAGTTAATATCGAAACATCGGTTATTCATTACTATTAGGTTATATGCGTTAATCGAAGTCTTGTTGGAACGATAAATCTAGGCGGGCACAATTTCAGTTTGTTTGGATTTTGTTAACATAAGAAATGCCGCAAAATTTATGACTTATTGTTCGACCTAAAAATTATCGGGCTGTTCAATTTTTGTTTGAGTTTGTTCGATCTAGATTGGAGAGATGTGATTGAGTTCAATTTATAAAACAAACAAAACAATTGAGTTTGATCGCGTTTGTTTGATAGAAAATATTCCTGATCAAAGAAGTTGTTTAGGTTTGTTGAATCGTAGTAATTGCTCATTACTTTCATTCCTTCAAGCAAAAATAGGTTTCAATTCCTGGAATGCCTATCATTTGGGATTTATGTAATAAAAGATCTCTCGACCATGGTAGATTCAATGTGCTGGTGATCGTTCACCCGAAACAGATTTTCGACATGTAATAAATTGAATATATACTGCAATATATTCGGGATGATATAAATTGACTAATGTTTCAAATCTAAATGGGACAGTGATGGCTGGTACAGCACCAAGTCCAGCTACGGATGTATCACTATCGGCAAGATTGCAATGGCTCCAGCAACGCCGGGAGCAGCTTCAAGAAAAGTTGGCTGTCAAGAACAACGAGCTGAAAAATTTGTGTCTGGACGAGGCAGAATTGACCGGAGTTTTGCCGCCGGAAATTCCCTTGGAGCAGGGAGAAAGTCCTCCGGTCTTCCGGAAGAAAGTCGCATCGACTATTGCCTATCCACAGAATCTCATCAACCGACTAAAGACCAATGAAGCCGTAAGTACTTGTTTCTATAACAGAGAAGCGGATTGTGTATCAGAGAAATGCTTGAACGACGCTACAAGACAGGTCTCACACACGTGTTTCATTGCAGGAAGAGGCTGCGCTGGAATTGGAGCGGCAGGTTCAAGTTGGCATAGCTGAATCGTCCCTGGCAATATTGAATGACCCTGCGGAGAGTAAAACCGTTAGACGAAAACATCGTTCGATCTATCAGCAGAGCCAGGGAAGACTGAGAGAACTGGATGCGCGCCTGAGCTTCATACGCCAGGCTTATGGACGAATACAACGCCAATCGAGCCTAACGCCTCACGATCCTACGTCTCACACATGCGTCGATGGTGTACAACCCAATGCCAAACACCGAACAAAAAAACCTCGTCCACCCTTGGACAGCCCAGGTACGATAACAACCCTTTACGCCCATAAGCGGAAAGAGCCTGGGTAATTCACCACCAATTTTTTGTTTATAAAGAAATCATAGCAAATTGTTGCCGCGTGTGATTTCGACCTATGGACAGTAAAATATTATTCAGAAGGCTGCCAAATCACACTTTAAGAAAAAAAGCGGTTTCGTCAAGCGATGACAGGGGTTTTTGACGTTTGTTAATCAGCAGTTTTTTTTTGTTGGGTTACAAGGTTACGACGCGAGCGGTACGTCGACGTTCTCACCTCGCGGCGGTATGCTTCAAGAGAGCGGTGTGAGTCTGAGTCCACAGGGAATCGACATGCAGAATCCGACGTACCGTCAGAACGCTTGGAGTCCTCGTGGTTATCGGGGCCCCCCAGTGGACGAGGATCCTCCAACGGGTAATCTTACGTCCGACATTCGGAACTTCAATCATCCGCTGGCTGGCCCGAATCTCGATCCTACTTCTTTGGACAGAAATCGTCGCCGAAACGTTAAATATTCGGAAAACGATTTGAACGACAATCACGACGTTTACATATTGCCGGACCGTTATCGCCAGCGGACATACTCGCAGGGCAACAACGGTCCGGTGAACAGCTCAACGGTGCCGAAATATTGTCAGGATACGGAGAGAACGTATCGTACGATACCGAACACCTATACAGAGGAGGAGCGCCAGATGCGCTATCGTCAGATGCAACAAAAGAGGCATCATCTCGAATCGCACCATCAGAATTCGCGGCACAACATCGCCGATCAGCAGCAACACGCTATGTTGCATCAAAAGCCACCGTTGCATTGCAATTACTCGTCGAATTATCAGCAACAGCCGTATCTCGACAATCAGTCGAGTGGACAATCGTCGTACTATCAATCGGACGAGTTCGTCAATCGTTTGCAAAATCGTTACGCAACGATGCCCGACGATCAGAGAGTAATAGCGCAGCAGCGTAAGAATTCAGCGCACAATCATCAGCAACGCCCGAGAGACAGGCGAGATACGGTAGCGACACCGTTGAACAGAATATCAAAGACGAGTCTTCAGGAAACAACGAGATCAGATGGTCAGCTCGCGGCTGGTTATTGGATCCGGGAGAACGACGAAATCGTTTGGTGCCCGGAGGAAGTTTGTACCGCGTCTAACGAGAGATTCGGTAGTCTCGACCGTCGAAAGTATAGCGCTCAGTGCGCCGCCGCCGCAGTCGCTTACAATCCAATTTTACAGACGAAAGAGCGTGGCCAGCAGGAGGAGAGAGAACGTTATGGGAATCAGCACAATCACAATGTTACAGGCACGAGAGATTATGTTTTAGGTTTGGCTGGTCCATCGAAATTTTCGTCCTCATCGGGGTCGTCGGTAACGCCGCATCATCAAAATTACAATTCACAGGTACAGATTGTCCCAGCCACTGCGACGACGCCAACGACAGCGATGACGACAACTTGCTACGAAAGAATATCACCTTCGCCACCAGCGCCAAGAACTCTCCTGAGGACACAGTCCCTGGGAAGCGTCGAGACGTGGCAACAGCAGCAGCAGCAGCAAAGTATCTCCGGGACTCCGGAAAATCTTCCCAATCGGGATATCCCGCAAGCGCAAGAAACATCGAGCCACAGAGACGACGTAGCAGTGCGTTGTCGCGCGAAGGAGAGAGAATGGTACGAAACGTCGATGGATTCGGGTTATTCGGTGAGCGGAACGATTCCGGCTACATACGAATACCCGAGCGGCGATCCGTCGCATCGAGAAATCGTTCATTCGCGAAAAATCGCGCAACCATTGTCGCCTCGTCATCCAAGACCGGTTATCGGCACTACGCCACCACCAGCACCACCACCGCTTCCTTCGCCTCCGTTGCCGTCTTCCATTTCCAGAGACATCGTCACGGGGACTCTGGCCCCGGCAGAAACGGGACGGCAGAGGCTTTATCCACAAAAAAGCTTGCAACGTCTTCCAGCTTCACCGAAGAGCCTCGAAATCCCGGCGGAATCGAAAAGACGCAACGTTCACGCCGTCGTCGACGAACAGCAGATCATGAACACGAACAACGCGGATCGCTCGCCCGACATTTGCACGATCGTACAGGCCGGAAAGTATCAGCCTTATCGCGAAGTCACGAAGCCCTTCGAGATGTCAGACTTCTACAAGTACTCGACGAAATATCGTAAGAGAAACGAGACGGCTGCCACGAACAACCAACAGACCTCGAACGCAGAGATTGACGAGGACGAGGTTCTCGCTAGGCGACGCAACGAGTCCGGAAGCAGAGACGACGACGCGACAAATGTCCTCGTCAATCCTGTGCAACGCAGGATCTACGAACCCGTTCAGAGAATGACCTGTCAACCTTACAGTAATTTGCCTAGAAGACAACCCGCGGAGGACGAGGAGGAATCTCGGACAAATAGTCGTCCGTCCGCTGAGGACTCGACAGTGGTATGAAGCTATTAGCAGCGAAAATTATACCTTGAGGTATGCGAGGAGCTCAACCTAATATAAAAGTACACGTAGTGGAGTCGAACCCTTATAATTACGGATGTCTCGTAATTATACACTTTTCTTACATTTATCTTCGTGAATAGAAAACAGACCAACTCCAAAGTAAAGACACGTAAGCTCTGCAGCTAAAAATGATCAATGAGTGATGAGCTAAATTGATTTTGTTTTTCTCTACACCGAGTACGCAAAATATCAATATTAGCATAAAAGTTGATTCTATGCAGATCACCGTGATTCCATTACGATTCGATAAGATTTTTTTAATGAAACGTTTAAAGCTTTCGACTGCAAGTTTGAAGAATACAATTTTGGGGGTTTTTGATTTGACAGGATCACGCTCTTGTCTTTTGTGACATTTAATGTATTTAATGTATCAAACGATTCGATTCTTTTAAAGTATCCATTATTGGGTACGACATTCAATGCTTTTTTTAGTCGAGTACCAGTTTTTAGAACTCGAACCTGAACTAGAACAAAAAAGGCCTAAGTTGCCAGGAAATAAGAGGCTGTATCGCGCGATTAATGCGTCAAATGTAGCGAGTGATTTTCTAAAAAAACGTTTTCCCTTTCGGAATCGAATTTGAAGACTTAAAACGCAGTGCCTTTTCACTTTCCGTACCGTAGTATGACTACGAGAAAAATGATACTCTTTTTGCCATTAGTCACGCGATAACGTATCCAAAGTAATGGATAATTTCGGCTATAAATATATATGCGCGTGTACACATATATATGTGTATGTCCGCGTGCGTATGTATATGTTTATACATGCCCACGCCGCGCTCCGAAAAGCTATCACATTTGTTAATATAAACATTAGATTGTAGGGAAAAAAAATGCAACGCTCATCCCCGCAAACGGAACGGGAAGCAGACGAATTTGAATTAGAAAATTTATCTATTCGATTCACACGGAAACTTTGTTGCATAAGTTTATACTCGACCATGTCAATAATCGCCTCAAGCCCAATCGGACTTAAAATTATTCAAGCCGGCCTAGCTTAAAAAATTCTCTTATCCTTACAAAAATTTTTCGATTTACCCATATTCTACGCTAATTATCGCTTCCCTCGTTTCCGACAGAAACGAAGATGAAAAAATAGAAAAGATGTACTTTTCTAACAGTTGCAACTGGTGCTAAAGAATGTCATTACAAAAAGACTCCAATACCAAATTATTCTAGTTTCAACATTGAGGTTTCCGTATAAATCGAATAGGATTTCATCGTTCAAGACTGGGGAGCTCAAATTTGAAATCCTCGTTGACCACTATTTTGCAAAGGGACACGAATAGAATTCCATTTTTTTTTGACGCGCTCATAATTATAAGTAATTATTGATTTATAAAACAAAGTGCCTTCGTTCTATGATGGACACGTTCAAAGTGCTATCTTTGATGGTGTTTCGCGTCAAAGACTGTATATCGTTCAGTATGTACAAAGTTTACGAGGGAAAGTTTTTCTCTCAAAGATGAAGGAAGAAATGATAATGATAAAATTAATAAAAAAATGAGAACAAAATTCGTACGCTGGATTTTTCTTTAGTTTAATACACGTCTATTCCAATAACAAAAATATATTGTTGTACGAAAAGAAATCGAAGCCAAACATCGTCGAGTGTGTGTGTGTGTTTTGTGGGAGGTGATGAAACTTCGGGTTATTCGACCGTCGCTCTTATCCTACGTGATATATATATATAATGTATAACAAGTACACGCGAGATGACAAAAAAAAACATTCTATTCGTATATTCTATTACACATAAAATTTCAGCGAAACTCTCAAATAGCCCGATTTGCGATTCAAGCAGGACACAATCGACTCTGCGGAAGCTCCCGAGTCTTAATTTCTTTCTCTCTCGCATTTTTTTTTGTTGCTTTTCTAGTGCTCTTTTTTTTCGTTTAACAATCGATATAAATGGCGGTTAACGACGGGACCGCTTTTACACGAGTCTACGAAAGGTTTATCGTCTTTGTAGTGGACCCATTAGTTTTTTGGGCTTTTGTTTTCTCTCGGCTCCGTATTCCTCTTTTGGAAATCAACTTTCGATTTTGAAAGTACTCGTATGATTTCATATTTGTGTGTATGTGTGGGTGGATCAGACACGTTTTTTTAAGCATTCATAGTGAGGATATCGACGAGATGAAAAATGGAAATGTTGCCCTCAGGTCTAACTTTAACACTCTCCCTTCTTATCCCCCCTCTCTCTCTCTCTCTCTCTCTTTCTTCCTCTCTTTTTTCACATTAGGTATCTAATGACAGTAGGTTTTGCGTATACATTCGAACAATTAAATATTCAAGTTACTAAGACATCCAAGTTGAAATTTCAATCGTGTACGTAAATTCGAGAAGAAGAACGGTTCGTGAGCTCACGTTGGCGGAACATAAACAATAATGCCGATGAAGCTCGATCTTTTTTCGAGAAGGAATGGGCTTTCATGAAGGAAAAGGCTTTGTTTTTTTTGGAGAGAAATTGTATCACCGATATTGTATAAGAAAACGACAAAAAGAAAAAGCCGTGGAGTACCCGCTCTCTATCGAACGTATAATATTTTTTGTTTGTTTTTTATAAAACTCTTACAGAGCCGAGCGATTGAGCGTTTTACAATCAGCTAGCGTGTTATAGCTAATTCTAAATTTTACAAGTAGCAGTTTTTTCTCTTTTTACTCATCCTTTACCTTTACGAAATGCGACGGATTATTTATTAATTTTCTCTTTTTTTTCTGTCTGTCTGTCTGTCTCTCTCTCTCTCTCTCCGCCCCTCTTTCTTCGTTCGTCCAGTGATTTTCCTTGTTTACGAAAGCGAGTTATTTGGCTCGTTTTTATTTTTGTTATTTCGAGAATATGCCCAAACTGTTTAGGAACGAGAAGGCCGGGGGAGAGATTATCAGCGCTCCTAACGCGAGTTTGGCGTCCTGTTAGGACCGCCAGAATAACTTGCCTATATTTATATAAATACCCTTTTTATTCCCGAAGAAAAGCCGCAGGGGGAGGGGAGGGGGGCAGTGACGCATTTAACAATCAATAATCGAATGGTGCTCTCGCTACGCTTGTTTAACTCACCATTAAACCTACAAGCCGACGCTCGTTTAGTCGATTTGAGGTGTAAAATAATTCGCCATTTGAAAAACCCTTTGACCGGCGAGTGCTCGAAATAACACCTCAAGAACGTATACCACTATTAGATCGCGCGGTTTTAGACATCGCCTCTATCTCTCTCGGTTTCCTTTTTCCGGAGAGATCGGACTTTCTAGCGGGAATTTTTCATATTTCCTTTTTTCTCGCACATTTCACGTTTGTTGTTGCTGTTTTTTTTTTGCACGCGTACCCCTCTTATCCGGACCAGTCCGAATCTTCGGCGTCTGAGAACAGAATGGCGACTTCTTCACGGTCTTGCATGTAGATGAAACGATTTTCGCGCTCTTCCATAAAGTTCCATAAAATGATATGCTGTGAAAAATGAAAAAAAAACATGATTGGAGCGAGTAATAAAGATGTCGGAATATTTAGGAACAATGGAGGTTTTGAGATTCACGTGTCAATAACAATAAGCTACTAGAGATTCAGCCTAGCAAATTTTAGAATAATTAATACATATTTTTCTTATTTCTGTAAGTTATGGGATTTTTAAGTTTGAAGAATCGACAAAACAGGGCATTTTTTATTCACTTTGGCGCTTACATTGATGATAATGGTTGGCGATGTTCATAAAATTAGCATTTCAGAATGTAATATTGATTCCCAATAAAATCACCAGTACCACTATATTATTAAATTTAAAAAATTTAATTAAATTTCAAAATAATTCCCACTTAAATATCCTCGTAAAATAAAAAAATAATACCCACCTACCGACCAATATACACTCACACACTATTAGAGGTGACAAAAAATATGGTTCTTCAATATTACATAGCTTTTTTTGAGTTTCTTGCAAGAAAAAAACGTACCTCCAAAAGTTCAATGTCCAGATCGCCGAAAGGATCTTGTCGAACGGGAGGTCCGACGTCGGTTTTCGTGCCGTCCGGCAGAGCATGAAGGTAGAAACATTTGTTGCCGAACGGGCACTTGCCACGGCCTTTGTTGAAGTATTTGCAGTCCTTGAGGCTCAAAGCCTCTTTGTATTCAACGATGAGTTTCTCCTTTTCCTCCTTCGTGTCGACCCAATACGTGCTTGGACACACGAAGTCAGAGGGTACGCGGCACTCCGGGCAAGAGCGTATTATGTTGTTCTTGAATTGCTTCGCCTGTCGCCACTTCCTTATGCAGCTAAGGCAAAAGCAATGATTGCAATTCGGCAGTATACCGAATCTCTGCTCGGGCGTTGATTTCTCCATTATCACTTCGAAACAGACCCCACAAGATTTGTCGCGACTTCGTTGAATCGCGAACGACAATTCCATGTCGGCCTCGTGTCGTTTTATGCAAGCCTGCGATACGGTAGGGAATTCAAGAAAAGCGATTTATTTTTGTGTTAAAGCAAGATTTTTTAAAAGCATGTGACCAAGTTTTATCCATTTAGGCCTAAAATGTTCTTAAAACTTTGAAAAAAAAAAATCAAAAATATTAACCCAATAAGTCAAATGTTACAATTCTGAATGAATAAATTCAGATTTCATAAATTTTTGCAGCTACTTAACGCATTATTTCAAGTTCAGTAAATCATTTGCAAATCGAAGTTAATTATTATTTTCTGTAACACTTCAAAGTTCACTCTACTTTGTTCTACACTCTACAAAGTTCACGCTGATTTCATAATAAAAACAATATTTAATGTTTGAATAAGCCTTAGTACTTGAAACATAATTAGATAGTATACATTATAAATAAAAATGTATAAATGTTAAGGATACTTTGATACGTTTGATGTAGATAATATTGGTAAAAGACTCTCCAATGGGGAATGACTCGGTATGTAATACACCAAACTGCCTTACTTCACTGTCTAACCCGAATGTACAAGACTGCATTCTTTATCGTTGAAATCAAAGAACAACTTCAATTAATAGCATATTGGCCCAACAAAATGTTTAAAACCATTTTTGAAGATAATCATACAATATTCGATAACATTACTCTATAAAAGATCTTACGCATAATAATGTATATCGGAAAATAAAAAAAAAGACACTGGTGGGTCGGTTGTCAGAATTAGATTCCAGTGATGCTTCGAGTAAAGCAGCAATGTGCATTCAGGAAAAGGAAATATGAGAAAATGATAAAAAATATAAAAGAGAATGCCTCGCTTTCAAACGATGCAACCCTTATCTCTGTAATAAATTAAGAAGCGAGAACTCACGTTTGTGTGCTGTTGCCGGAGCTCGTCGTTGAATGGATGAAGCGCGGCTCTGCCGCACATTTCACATGTGTTACCGTGAAGATAGGGGCAGTCGATTTTTTTGCATATACCACTGGCTTCTGCGTACGGGCAGAGGGGTTCCGAGGCAGGATTAGCTGCCTTCCCAGAGCTGCAAACTGCCCTGGCGTAAGAAGTTGGCACACCAGTGGTGGTTGATTTTTCCGCGCCATTGGATACTTCTGTCCCGAAAGATGGCACAAACTCGGGTGCTTTCACCCATTCCTCAGCCGCGCGTACACCCTCCTTACTTTACAGAGAATTTAATGTAACGTGCTATACTGTCGTTCCAATTAAGAGGCCCACGAGCAGAAATTTTCTCATCAAGAAAACTCACGTTTTTTCTGAAATTAACTCAGACGAGGAGGAAGAACTGGTAGAGGCGCAATCGGAAACAGCTGTGGAGGATTCTCCCCTGTCAATTTTTGCACCTGCCCTCGATGAATCTTCCTTCGTCTCATGGGCGAATCGACAGCGTGCGCCGAATTTACAAGTACCGCATTTGAAGAATCTGCAATTGGTGGGCTTAGTGCCGGCTGAGGCAGCAGCATCGTCACCTTGCTCAGGGATGCTAGCGTCTAAGCCCGTCCTTGCATGATGATATCGACAATTGTTACCTTCGCGACATATGCCGTTTTTGTAATATCTGAAAACCAAAAATATACATTTGAAAACCTGCGTTTCCGAGCTCCCTCTTTCCGTGAATGACTTGCGAAGATGAAACGTTCACGGGGCTATAGAGCTTTCGAATCCCGCGACGAACGTTTTGTATTGACGAAATTAAGGGGAAAGAAACAAAAAGTGTTCCAGCGTGCGGAGACGGGAGCGAGTGATTACGAACCGGCAAACAATGCTCTGTATCCAATTGTCGGCCATTTGCTGAAGCACCAGGGCTCAGGATTTGTTGATCCTCCTCCTCACTTGAGGACGTTTCTAAATCGTAAATCGCCCGATCTCGCAATTTTTTTTGTATTTTTTTCACCCTTCCGGAAATGCGCAAAACTTCCGTACGCAGTGAATGACGAAATTGTCGCGAGACGAAGATTCCTTGTCGCGAAAAGCAAGAAACGCTATGTTTCGAGGAATCTTCGACTTTCTGCGTGTTTCGTCAATTTCGATGGAAGTTCTCTTTCTTCCTTCTCGCGCTCTGTCCCGGGGGCGAAAAAGAAAGCTTTTCAAAGCTTGAATCGAACCTCGCGATACGTTTGATAAATTGGAAAACAAAAAGTAACGACGATGTATTGTGTATGTGTCTGTGTGCCCCGTGTTTAGACGACAGAGAGAGAGAGAGAGCTTTACGGCTGTCCCCCGGCTGCGATAAAAGCCTTTTTTCTCGAGACTCCTTTGCAGCTCGATTCCTCTCTGTTTGTTGTGTCGTCTAATAACCGCGCGCACACGCACACCACGTAACTCTTTTTTTCACGTAATGTACACGCGTGCACGGCAGTGACTAAGAGAGAGTCAAAGCCTAACACGAGCGTGCGGGAGGAAGAGAGATGGATATACTACGGTGCAATACGAAGCAACCTTGCGGTGTTATTGCGTACTAACATTACGCGACTAAAATTCTTATGCGAACTGTCGTACCGTCGGAGCAGAGTGGTACCAGGTTCATCGATCTTTCCGACTGGAGCGCTGAGAAATCCCGCCCCTTCCGAAGTACCATTTTCCCCACTCTCGTTGTTTGCTCCGTCGTCTCAATCGTCCAAAGCAGTGCAGCCAAATCGCGCGTAAAATCGACCCCCACTCTAGGGTCTTACGCGCCCATCACACAATGATAGGCGAGTCCGTTCGTGAGCGAGCTACGCTCGGAGATCTTCGGAGAGAACCGAGCGCGGTCGAAGTTTTCCGACCACGTCTTCGGCCGCTACGCCAATACATGGACGCTGAGCACGTGGATGTGCGGTCAAGTCAAAACGAAGCTTCGAGGGAAGAAGTAATCTACACACCGACAGCACGCGCGCGATTTTTAAATTATTGCAATGCTTATTTAGCTTATTTAGCCGATTGAAGTATGCAAAAACCTTACGCAGTATATCTGTAGCGTAGGGACATCACGTACCAATATATGTAAGGCGTAGGCGTAACGTTGCAGTATATCTAAAGCGTAACCTTGCGGTATATCTATAGAGTAGAGCCGTGACGTCACGCCTACGCTATATATATACTGGTACGTCACGGCCCTACTCTATAGATATACCGCAAGACATCACGTACCAGTATATCTATAGCGTTGGCCTACCAATATATCTACAGCGTAGGCATAACATTTGTATACTTTAAGGGAATGACGAATGCGTTCCTAGCCACATCGAAATTTTCAAATACAATTTCTCCCATACTGTTCAACCGCTTGGAATGAAATTTATTGTGCGTGTGCAGGACACTTGCTTTGAGAGGACCATGCTCGACATTTACCAAAATTTTGAAAAAAATTGCGCGGATTGTGGTTACCATGGGAGAAATTGCGAGCTACGATCCACCGTATTGCACTTTCACAAATTTCCCGAGCATAAACCTCTGAAGCGGTGAAAAGTATATGTTTCGAGCTTTGTTTCATTTATTTTGATGAAGAAATGGCAGAGAAATCGGTTTTTGAAATGTTTCACACAAATGTGACAAAAATGTACCATCAGAGATCAAAATCCTATCGACCATC
>JAPYZI010001062.1:0-37338 GCA_030523105.1 Ophioninae sp. A BG-2022a | reverse complement strand
GGAAAAGGTTTTTGCCTAACTTAAACAATGGCGTTGGATTCGTGTCGATATCTCTAATAGTTTTCCCGCAATCTGCACTTGAAAAATCGCTAAAAAAAACGCAAAGGGGTATGTATGGAAAAATTCGTAGAAATCGATGGTCCAACTTTGAAATTCTGCCAAAAATCGAAAAATCATCGGATTCTAATGATTAAAAAAGCATTTTGAAGAGAAAATCATAACGAAAAGATTGAGCGCAAAGTGGAGCGCCAAAACCCAAAGGAAAAAAAGTTATCCCTGATTGAGTGAAAAAACTTCTTTCCCTCAAAAATGGAAAAAAATTTTGGATTTTTAATATTTTTTTAATAGGTCCATTTCGATGTAATTTTATCTCCAGAGTACGAATCAACCATTAATTTCCCCCAGAACCCAAAATTTCCATGAAAAAATGGTAAAAAAACGTCTAAAATCACGATTTCTTTGCTGCGTGCGACGAAAATTCGTCTATATTCGTAATCAGCTGAAAATTTTCTATTGCATACACCTTTTTAACACTTTTAAAACAGAAAAAAAATTCTGTTTTATTACCCAAAAAATAAACGATCAATTCAGCTGAAATTTCGGTAAAAGATGCACAAAAATTAAAAAAGATCGTACAATAATTTCAAACCCAAAAGTTGAAACGTTTGTGACGATAGTACCTCTTTAAGGGTTAAGTAAGTATTCGAACAATAATTTTGAGATTCACACGGACGAAGTCAGGGAGCGAAAGCTAGTATTCCGATGAAATACCAGTTCAGGGCTATCCGTGCGATCAAGACATAGGTAGGTACGAGAGAAATACGACAGTCCATGATTTCTTACAAACTGCCCACGATTGGAGTCTCCGTTACCGAGTCCACTACTGTGCAACCGAAGTTCTTTCGCAATCACCAATAATCTAAAATCTCCAATCGTACTTGTATACCACCGATCGAACGGACAGCTCTCGAACGTTGCATTCACGTAGCAAGTGACTATCTCTCTGGACTACACGGTATAGGCGATGACAAAAATAAGTATGTAAATTAAAGAAAATCGAAGCACGAATAAAAAAAAAGTATTTAACAGCTCACTCGAGCCCCCTCGTTGTTACAGCTCACTCAAGTATGCGCTCGTTGCGATAAACGACGATATGTGTAATTTAAAGTAAAACTTGTCTCAACGAAATACAGCGAACGGGGATATCAATTATAGAGGTAGCTTCGATATAACCAACAATTATCCGATCATCATCGATTTATTGCTATTATAATTGACGTTACAAAATCGAGTGCCAGTTTGTGGAAAAAATTCCGCAAGCTCGTCGATTTATATCAACAATCGGTCAACGGCCTCCCGTGAAAGAGCAAATCCGTTAAAATAGCAAGGTAACATTCTCGAGTTTAAAAAAAATTCTACATGAAAACATCGGCGAAGCGTTGCTTGGAATATAGATCGCGACGGCCGTCGAAAAATGCTCGTATATAAGAACAATCGGTAACTAAATCTGTAATTATAGGATTAAATAACGTTCGAGTTTCAAAATGGAGGAATTTTGTATAGAAAAAAAAAATATGTTCAATGAAAAATCGTATGTCAACGATTTCAACGTGAAATGGTTTCAAGCTTTTCATTAAAACTAGTTTGGTCAATTTATCGATTCGATTATGCGGAAGAAAAACCGGACGTCTGTTCTTAGGACGACGTGTCAGATACGACGATGAAATCTAGAGACCGTTATAAACGGTTTTCACTGAAAATACATCGCTCACGATCATAACGCCGGTTCTGCGTGGCCCCTTCGGTATGGTGGTAAACGGTTTTGACTGTATTCGTATTCATTCATATATACCACGAGCGATGCAGCATTGCGATAAAAAAAAATAAAAAAACACAAACCTGTACACGAGCAGCAATGTTCGAAACATTGCGAGACGATAACTCGGGAGTTTGCGCCGTTCCGTATCCCCGCTTCTCGTAATCAGCAACGCCCTCTCGGTTGTTCCTATCCCCACCATCACCATCGTCACTTGCTACGTTCGAAGTCGCGAGATCAGAGGTATAGTTCACAGTGGTACGAGCGTGCGGCAGTATCTCCAGTTCTACGATCACTTCATTCTTGTTTCGTCGGCCCAACGAACCGAATGTTTCCGTCCTGGTCGCATGGAAATTATGCCGTGATTCATCGCACTCTCCAATGCTACTGGGCATTTCCCGCGCATCGACAGTATCCGGCGAATAATTCGCGTCCAATCTCGTTTTTTCTTCATCGTCATTGGTCGGAAAGAAATGGTCGAGACCACGTCGCGTGACACTCTCGTTCAATGCGAGACGCACACCGAATAACCGTGTTATCGTGTCGGAGCATTTTTTCAGAATGTCGAGGCTGTCACGATTGACGCGGATGCGCGGAACCTCGCCCATCTCGTTAACATTGCTATACTGACCACGTGGATACTCTGTCTTACTGACTAGCAGTTTCCCCGCCCTTCTTCGTACAATTTTAAGTGGATTGACGAGCTTCCTTTTCTTTTATTCTCTCGGCTCCCGGTAGTCCCGGTACTCGAAGCACGACTTTGCTAAACTACCAATCACTCGCGTGGCGTGTCATGTGCGCGAGATTTAGCGCTCTCGCGCGGCAGACGCCCCCACCGGCGAAAGAACGGAAGCCGAGCTTACTCGTTCGTTCTCCCTTTTCCCTCTCTTGTTTTACGTCACTCGTTCGATTCACTTGTCATGTAAAACAATAACATGATATGCCTTACGTTAATTACATTTCGTCAATTCGTTGGATCGTTAATTTACATTTTTAATGAACATTGCCCACCGTTCGAAACCGCAACAATTTTTGTCATAAAGAATCACCCCCACTTTCGACACGAAAAGACACCTGAGAGAAGACTTTTGCTTCAAATAACGATGTAAACCGTTCAACCCGCGGTAAAAATGTCATTACGTTGAAATATCCGAAGAACTACGAACACGTATTCGAAATTTCTTTGGAGATGGAATATATATGTGTTTTGTTTTGTGCAACGTTCGTCGACAAGAACTTCGTCACGACAGAGGACGTACAGAATTCGTATCGCGCGTTGTTCACTGCCGATGACGATTCCAGTCTCCTTCTTCGCGACAATGAAATCTCTCGACGAGCAAACCTGCTCGTCGATTCGTTCTCCAGAAACACGTGGTTCGATTGAAATAATAGAGGAAAAGAAACTCGCTGAAGCGTTGATGCGTGACATGCGGGTCGAGCGTTTCACCAGTGGTTGTTAAAGATTTTTCAATCCACTGCTATGTATCCAACGAGTAGTCAATTTCAAAGTTTTTATTAATTCACTATACACGAATATAATGCGGAAAACAAATGAAATATCTAGGCTATGTAATTAAGTTTCTGGACCGAAAGCGTGAATTCAGAAACAATTGATGTATATGTTCCAAGATTTACTCTCAGTTCGTACTTTTCAAACACTTTTTTAATATTGATTATTTTCATTCTTATTTTCACTTTGAAAAATTAACTTTCCCTTCAACTAACGTTTATAACCCTATTAATAAAAACACCATACATTTTTCCGAGACTGTAACGTTCGAAATTCATGCGTGCAAATCTTATAGGAAGCATCCAAATTATATCAGGAGTAATTCGTGCAGTACCATAACAACCAAGAGTAGAACCGGAGGGTGGCCAAAAACGTCATGCGTCAAAACGGCAAACATTCTAGATTAAAGTTTAACAGTTGTGTTATAACGAGAGTAAGGTTTAATAATTATAACAAGAGAACTGTGGAAGCACTATCGATCGGTAATCGGAACAAGCAAATGTAACTTACCGGCGATCGATAAAATCCGTTCCGACATTGCTGGTAGTTGGTAAGAAGGAAATATTCTTACGAAACATTTTTCAAAAATATACATATTTTCATAATAAACGCGTACAAATAATGTATTATTTTATTCAATAATAAATTAGGTACCTATAATTTGTGCTAGCGCACTCCCAAATTTCCTGTAATACATCGAAAGATAAATATGAAGCGAAAATCTTTCGATTGGGCTCGTTAACCTTTGATCTCGAGTATCCAGCACCGAAAACTAATATCCTAAGTTTATCTGCAATTACCGATTAGTAGTTTGTCTCGGTAATTTTTTAATCACACGGCTGCATTGATATTCCATTATTCGAGTTATCAATGCGCGAGCATCAGTGAGGCTGAATCGATCCACCGAATTTATCTTCGAGCTCTTTGGCCACCGCGATGCAGAGATGATCGTTGAACGGTGCAGCAACGACCTGTGATATGGAATTGCGGTTAACTACCTCCGTAATCATAATTGTTATCATTGTGATAACATAGTCTTTCCAAAGACTGTAAATACACGATTACCTGTACACCAAGCGGCAATCCTTTAGAATCGCACCCGATCGGTACTTGACAGACCGGAAGTCGCAGAACGTTGAATAAACACCAGTAGCCAAAGTTGAATGGTCTCAAAAAATAGGAGTGATGATAACCAGCTGGGAACGGTGAAGATGGATAAAACAGAACGCCTTTCTCGCCAAGTTTGTTCTGCAGCCAAAATGAAATCACAGTCTCTATGTGCCAAGTCCTTCCCGAAATAAGTGATGCTTTGATTTTTTTTTCACTCAAACATGTTGGAACAAAAAATGTTAAGGGGAAACACCAAGAACCCAAACAAGCCCGAAAGAACTTGGATGATAAAGGCGTAGGCTTGAAAACAATCAAACAACCGAAAATTAAGCACAGCCACATATTTACTGTACGATAATAGTATTAGTCTTAATTTGGTCAAGTCAAGCTACAATATCTATAGTTATATCATTTTTAATATTTAAACTGCAAATCCAGCTTTTTTTAAATATATGTTTCTTAAATATAAAATTTAACTATTCAGCCTTGAAGTCAAATAAAACTGTCACCACAAGATATATTTCTTTTAACCAAAAAAAGCAATTTTCTTAGACAGCGATATCAAGCTTGCTGGCATTTTGATTGACCATACGTGACCATAAGTGATCCTCAAAGCATTTAGCAATAAGGATCATTGATATATATATCCTGGTAAATCTTTGGACAGAACCCCGGATGAACATTTATCCTAATAAAAAAATTAAATACGAGAGAATAAACCGGGGAATATAAACAATCAGACAATAAATATCGTTCGTTCATATATAACGATAAACGATCAATAATAAAAACTCACGATTAAAAATTCTTTCATCTTTTCAGTAACGCTCGTAGCCCACTCGTCGCTCTCCTGGGGGAAAAAGTCATCGCTCATTAGCTTCATTAGAGCTCCGAACGTTAATTCCGAGCTGTTCGTCAGAAACTTCTTCAGTTCTGCCACTGCGCTTGTGCGCGACTGGAACATGAAAAAATGAACATTAGCCTAATGATTCTTCTTTAAGAAAGGCGCAACGCCAATTAACTACCCATGCGCGTGAAATAATTGTAATTATGTAAATGTTTCTACGAAAAATACTTTTGCCTCTGCTAACAACTATTATTTTCTTCATATCTTGCATAATTACCAATTATATTTTCCTCTTGCCATTTCTTACAAAAATGGCCGACCTGACAAATCTAAAATACTTTACCGTCTTTTAATTATGTTTTCCCTCATTATATCTGACAATGAATAAACGGTACAGCCCATAAAAGAACCATGAAAGTTCTCTACATCCATGAAAGAACCTTTAATCGATTTTTATCAAAAGAATTCAAGTTTTAAAAAATAGCTAAATTCTCGCCCCTGCGCCTCTCGATTCCGCAAACTCTGAGTGGCTCATTGCTTTCACAAATGAATACTCTTGAAATATGCAAGTTTTCAGAGTAGGCGTAAAGCATAAGTGGT
This sequence comes from Ophioninae sp. A BG-2022a, assembly GCA_030523105.1. Classification (NCBI taxonomy): domain Eukaryota; kingdom Metazoa; phylum Arthropoda; class Insecta; order Hymenoptera; family Ichneumonidae; species Ophioninae sp. A BG-2022a. Next base: position 31,455 of record JAPYZI010001062.1, on the reverse strand, counting down.
AGTTTCAGATCACCTCGAACGGTTACAAAGTACTTTGACACGGACCTTTCGGTTCATGATATCCGATTTGAAATCACCCGGTTCCTTGCTCATCCAGTATCTCCACAATCTGAAGCTGTACTGAGAGCCAGGCAACTTAATCTTGTGCGCGGATCCGGTGATTTCTCGAAAATGCTCGACTGCCCTTATAAGGGCGAGACGCATGTCGTTATTGACTTTGCTTGCTCTCAGATCGCCAGAACCTTCCTGATAAAAAATATCCAAGTTCTTTAAATTGACGGGTTCGTCAAGTTTGATTTTTGACACGTTACTGCCGATGAGAACTTTAAGCAGGGGTGCCAGGTCCACGGCGTGGGTGCACATTGGGCCAGCCTCGGCCATCGACGAAATAAAATCCTCGGACCTCAAGCCGATGCCTTTGAGTGGCGTAAGACCACCGGTTGGCTTGTGCCCGAAAACACCATTGAAGAAAGCCGGCATTCTGATCGAGCCACCGATATCACTACCGATAGAGATCGGCGAACCGCGCGCGGCCAAGATCGCCCCCTCACCGCCGCTGCTACCACCCACGGTTCTCGTTGTATCGTAAGGATTACACGTCTGACCGTAAACGTTGTTTCTCGATTCCACCCAAAGATTCATCTCTGGAATATTCGTTTTGGCTATGAGTATTCCTCCAGCCTCTCTCAAATAACGGACGACGGTCGCATCCTCCGTTGAAACGTGACCTTTCCTACATGTCATTCCCATCGTGTGAGGTAATCCTGTTGACAAATTTTTCAAATAATTGCCACTTAGAAAGTCATACATTTAAAATGATCTTAATATTGTTTTTCATTAACCGTAGCCGCTTATTGCATTTCACTCAAAAATATTGTTCGCAAAACTTAGCATGGCTTTCATGTAAAACAATTCTGTAATAAAATTAAGTACTTTGCTGCCGTATTTCTTTACTAAACTAACTTGTATACCTAATATATAAGTAGAGCAAGCTTCATTAGAATTTCTATGTTCTTATTTATATTGGAAGTTGACAAGTTTTTATTAAATTTTATATCTAGCAACGGTAATCAACATGTTAACGGTACACCACATGTATCTGACCTCGAGCTTCGTTACTCTCTTTTGTCGTGAACGGCACACCCAAAAAAGGCTTGGTCTTCTTCAAAACCTCCAGATCCGGGTTGGAATTGAGCAGTTCATCAACTTTCCTCGCTTCTTCTAGAGCAGTTTCGTAACAGTCCACGACAACTGCATTTATCAATCCATTCACCTCCTTGCACCGATTTATGAATGTCGTAACTACTTTTTCCGCTGAGACTTTTCGATTCCTGAATTGCATGCAATTAATACTGCATTAGTAATTGTATGTCTCCTTTCTCATAAATGATACTGTACATACAGACATAAATAATTGGTTATTATTGTCAATATCTTGATCTTATAGTCATATGCATCCATTCAAAATTTGAAATTTTGTAATAAATGTTCCATATTTTTTTCTTTATAAGTCCATACATAGTTTGTGCATTTTTTTATTCAAATAGTGCGGAATAGTCTATTTGTAATTACTGTAGAAATACAATACCGTATTTGATTTGCCAGTTCCACACCGCTCTGTACCAACAAGTTCTCTTTCGGGCTAGAAACTTTCTTTTCTGAGCCGTTGTAGTAAATTCCAAATACAAAATCAACAACATAATCCAATAAACAATGCAATTGGACCACTATGCACCGCAGTAGTTTGAAGAAAAGTTTTTTAGCGTTTTCCATTACGCTTTTATTGTTTTGCGATTTCTGTACAGAAGTAAGCAAGATTATACACATTTGCAAGTAATTCATAGATTTTATCCAAAGTATATTTCAATTGCCAGTGCTTGGGAACAAATGCTGCAAGAAAATTCCACTCTCGAAGATGCAAGAAAGGCTTTTGTGCAATCAACGTCCTATTCCAGTTTCAATAAGCAATCTGTTACATATCCGGAAACTAAAAATTCAACTGTCAAGTATTTGTGTGGGTCGATCAGATTTTTAGAAACACATTAATCTGTTCGATTCCACAGAATGGAAGCTGTACACTTTTCTTTTTTCTGAAAATCATGACGGCTCAGTGGGAATGACGGTTAGCTTTAAGAATCGATCATCGCGTAGTGTACAGATCATCATCGGAACTGATTGTGTCAATCAATGATATCAAATTAATATTTGACAAAATCATTAAAAATACGGACTTATGCGCGTTGGATACCGGTACGATACCAATCATCATACAATGACAAATTTACATTGGATTTAATGATCAAAGCATCATCGAGAACCTGAAATTGTAAGCGATGCCACACGACGAGGCTGTAATAAGTGAAAAAAAGTTTATTCACCTCGTCCACCCGTGATGAGCACATAGTTTATTCGATCGCGATGATCCGAGAGTTCGGTGATAACAATGTATCTATAATGTTGACAAAAGAATCGTCAACACGAAATAATGTTGGGCACACCGGCTTCGTGAAGTGCAAGATAATTTATTCGTGCAGAACAAACGATGACGTAAGCACAAACTTACCGGTTCTATATTTGACTAAACCGACCAATCAAGTTATCCTTGGCGATCTTAGGGTTAAGAAAAAAAAACACGAATGCTACATTTGTACAGCAATGCATAAGACGTAATTCCTGCGTAGCTTCGTCGTTTTGACACTCCGGGCGCTCGTCTCAACGCGATCGTGCAATTGACAATGCTGTCACTTTTAGCGATGTTACAGCCTGTCATGCACGAATCTCGGCATTAGTCATCGATGATACCACTCATTACAAACTTGATTCAAACCACTTACGATTATCAATCGTGTATGCTAAAAATTAGGGTGTGCTAATGGAAACTTGAATCAACGATTATTCCTTCGGAAAGTTCGGAAATATCACAAATCCTGATAGTACGTTTCATTCCAGTAAAGTGCGCTTCCTTCGTGTCACGGGTGATCTCTAGTAGAAGTGATACTTCGTGCGTAGAGAAATTCTGTAGTCTTATCTGTCGGATCAAGTTTCACGTCGCTAAAGCACTCGCTGGATAATCAGTTTTAATTAAGTTTGTTTCGACAGTCAGCACAACGGGGGCCGAACAATCAGCCATGTCCGTCTCACAGATGGAGAGTATCCTTTTTCCTTCGTGACAAACAAAAGAAAATTCCGTGAAACGCCGTATTTAACCTCTTTTCCGTTTTGTTACCAATTTCACTTTGTTTATGACATCCTTTAATTGTTTGTTACATTTCATTTCCAATTGCGATCTAATCATTCCAACGTCAAATTCCATCGAAACGTCAAAAATATGGAGATTTTGAAAAATGAGGTTATGGTATTTCAGATACCGAAAGATTCAATCTTTCGGATGATTTCTCTCATTTTTCTTTATATGTTGACGGAATAAATAAATATTTACCATAATGTAAATTCCGTCGTATAAGTTCAAAAATGTTTAAAAATAGAAAACAATTATTAATGGAAATACAACAATTATACTTTTGCCAATTATTTGACATTTTCCTCAGCTTATTTTTTTAGAAAATTTGTTTAATCTTAAGTTTGCGGTAAAGGAGTTGGAGCGAAATTCAAAGAAATGCGAGAAAGAAGAGAAAGTGGAAAAGGCAAAGGTGAAGAAGGCGATACAGAAGGGAAATATGGAGGGTGCTCGCATACACGCGGAGAATGCGATACGACAAAAAAATCAAGCGTTAAATTACCTGAGAATGAGTGCTCGTGTTGACGCTGTAGCTAGCAGGGTGCAAACGGCTCTAACAACTAGAAAAGTTACCCAATCTATGGCAGGAGTCGTGAAAGCCATGGACGCTGCGATGAAATCCATGAATCTTGAAAAAATATCAGGTTTAATGGATAAATTCGAGAGTCAGTTCGAGGATCTCGATGTTCAAAGCTCCTATATGGAGAATGCAATGTCACAAACTACAACAACCAATGTCCCTCAGAATGACGTCGACATGTTGATGCAGCAAGTTGCAGACGAGGCAGGGTAAGCGAGAGATCTTTGTCAAACTCCCGATCTATCGAAGTAGCACCATTCTGACACTTATTTTTTTAATACTATGTTGCTGCAGGTCATCCATATCAACCAAAATTTTGTTTTCATTTCAAAATGATTAAAAACTTTGTGTCTTAACTTTGTCTTTACGAATCACCACTGTCGATTTTGATTATGCATGAGTTTTTATGTTTCTGTTTTTAGTCTCGAGTTAAACATGGAACTACCGTCCGGACAATTAGGCAGTATTGGTGCCTCGACCGCCGTGAGCCAAGAACAAGACGAATTGACTCAACGATTGGCTCGACTTCGGGAATAAAAAAACAATCCAAAGTAAATTGAAAAAAACACATGTAAAATACTATTCTCTGCATAAATTTGTTTATTCGCACGCGTTCTAACAGATCGCTTTGTTTAACCGTGTAGAAGTTAAGGTATTAGGATTAAAGGGAAGGAACTTCATACCAGCGTCGTGTTCGGTCTGCGCTTTTTTTCTTCTTTTATTGATGACGTGAAAATAAATTCTAACAAATGTTTAAATATTATTGTAGCGTATGAAATTACAAAGTGTCTTTTCCGCTCTGTTTCATAAATAATGAATTATATTAAATGTTATCACAGGAGCCTTGAAATAAGAGGTAAATGTCACACGCTCGGCATTGAGGCTTACTTTGGTGTCATTGACTATCGAAATCACAGTATTTTGGATAGCTTTTTAAAGGATGCTTCTCGCCTACAAACTTTTTATATCTCCGGAATCATCCACGGAAATTGTCTAACTAAAAACTGCTCAGTTACATACGTTTGACAGACGTTGAATTTTTAATGACAATAGAGTAAATGATTCCTTCTGTAGCATTGTAATAAATTATTTAAATTTCAATTTCAATATATAAACTATTATAAGTGAATCTGGTAATATATAAAAGTCAGAAATTACCTGCTTAACAAATTGCCGAAATATTCTTTTCAAACTGTAACCAAAATTTCAATGGATACAGATCATAAAGGTAAAATACAGGGAAGAGTGGTTTTCTCTTCGTAAATTACAATTTTTTTAAATCAAATTGGCCAAAAGTACCCAATGGGATTATTGGGTACTTTTGGTCAATTAATATTAAACAAATTAATACATTGTGAATATCGCTGATGTGCTAAGGTCAGCGTCGGCGAGGAACGGCTTTGTATATGTGTATCTCCCCGTGCGGTTCCGCCTGTGCCAGGTTGACGATACGATCCTTGTGCAATTCTGCATTTACAAACAAACGCTAACCAAAATCTTAATATAATCACTAAACGTAGTTTTGTGAAGAAAAATCAATTCCGTTACCAAGCAGTAGAGTGAAGCAACCAGCTGCGCCGAGTTTGGTCGTGTACTGTGGATCAACAAGATCGGAAAACTTTACGGTCTGGTTTTCATGGCAATTCTCCCAAAGAACCTCCAACTGAGCCAGCAAATCGGGCTTGATCCATTCGCTCGCCAAACTTCTATCGGATCTTTAAAAAAACATTGGCTTTAAACATCAAATGCAAAAAAATATTCCCATAAAATAATAATTTCACTAAAACAGATCCCTGTTATAACAAAGGAAAAACAAGATAAGTTTCCACAACCTGAAAGAAGACGGTGAGACTGGAATTTCAATGATGACTTCAGCGGATGGCTTTTTTTCGTGACTTGTCTTTTTCACAGTAGTTCTATCCCTTAATTCTGGTGGTAGGAAAGCATCGACGTCTCCTGTCTCTGGATCGGAAGGTAGGTCCGGTAAGACAACGTTTGTTCCAACTTCATCGATATTTTCGACAGCTGGAACGGCATTGGAGTCCCCTTCGTTGGTGACATCTACAGTATCCGCGTCTCTAAAATTGTCGGGTTCATAAGAATATACGGATTTTCAATTTAGTTAATGGAAGTTAATACGAAAACTGAATCGCTTGAATGAGACGATGCTACAAATCGACTCGTTCTACGGAAATCGTTTTGTTTCAATCTCCAAACTTGTACGCTCGACATTACAGAAATCAAGCTATCGTCTAGTCGGATTTCAAAGCTTGGAGTGTTTACCCAGTATGCTCGAAAACTGGTGCGTTTGTAATGTCAGTGAGAGGTACGCCGTCTTTTGGAAGCTGATAATCGTGACTGGTCAATAGAGGATGGAGCGATGGTGGATTTATCGCCTCCGCGCTCGGGTCGTCGGTCGTCTTATTACGTGACGACGATTCCGTGGCTCCCCCTAGTCCCGAAGATATCTCCTGTGGGATCGGCTGTATTCTCGAATCCGCAGCGCGTATTGTCTCAGCGGCTGTTAATATTTTTACACGATTTGAAAATGAACGACAAGGGTGGGTGGTGTGAATAAACGGAAATCTACAACAATCTCAAAGTCTATATATTTACGCATCCAAATTTGTTAAAATGGGAAAATATAATTGAGTTTGTATTGCCGTGTACTCACGCAAAGAGTAGTCATTTTCAGCTGTAAACGGGCCAATCGTCCGTAGTTCGAAGGCAGGTCTTAAATCAGCCGCCCAGTTACCGTATTTAAAGCCGTTGCGACGCCAGCTCTCCGAGTCTATACGACAGGCCGTGGAAGGCATCATTAACAAGAAAGTTGCGGGTATCATTCTCCTTCCCGCAGGGACGACTAAAACCGATTCTTTTCGCTATGGGAGCAAAATTTTATTTTTAGTGCCTTTCTCTTGCCAAGTGTGACATAGAAACAATACATGGAAACTGTAGGAAGACGAGACCACCTGTACAGGCAGATCTTTCTTTTATTGGATTTTTGATATATTGTTCATCGACGATTTAATAAAACAGATATTGTTAATGATCCTGATACTGATATTGATATCAGCTTCGGTATAAAAAAATTATCCACCCTTCTCCACTTTTCACGATAATAGTTTAGTACGTACAACCGTATGTGCAAAAGGATTCTTGACAAGTCTGGCAAACTCGCTGCGACTCAGCTCTGTCTCTTCGTCGATGAAAATTCTGCGAGCCTTCCTGATCCTTGGCCTCAAAAGAGTTTCCATTTCCAACGAAGCTAGATGCATTTCATCGTCTATAGAAAGCGTAGGACCGTCGGGTTGGGCCGAAATTTCCATTGGAACATCTCGAAATTGATCGACCGGTTGATCAGTAACATTCCTTTCAACATTAGCGGTATCATGAAGCTCCTGGTCCGCAAAATCCGCTGGTGGAATGGTTGGCGATGTCCGATCGGTTACAGCGTTCATTTCTGCGCCCAGATTCCGCTGTAAATCGAGATGGAAAAAATGAATACCGAATTTTTGTCAGTAGAATAACACAAATGGCAAATAAACGTTCGAATGAAAACATAAAAATTAAAAAAATAATTTACACGCCGTCTCTTCGTTGGTGTGTCCACGTAGGTCATACTCGATGCCCGTTTCTGCGGAGTCATAATTGTTATGTCCCGTGTTACGTTCACGTTCATCGTAGTGTCGATGGATTCAGGAGCGTTGATCGTGGTGAAATCTTCCTGTTTTATGGGCAGAGGGGCTGCGATAAAACAGGAAAAGTACTATAAGAAACAGCAATCATTAAAGTTATTCGAATGAAATACATTGCATCGTACTCACGCGAAATTGGACGTTTTTCCGTTTCATCTCCTCCATATCGTATCGGCTCGTTCAATTCGTTTAAATTTGCATCAGCGAGCGTTCTAAATGTTAGATATACATGGGTCAATCATGTTGATTGCAGTAGGAATTTTACGTGAAAGTTACGTGTGATCTTCATTGGGAAAAAGGAGTGACAAGAGCGAATATAGGAATAGGTAGGATTTGTGAGTGCACTAACTGTAGCTGCCAGTCATCCTCTGTGAGAAACAAATCAACTTGTTCGTCCGTTAAAGCACCAAAAGTCGGGGATTCCACGTACGCCCTCTAAAATTCCACATTTGGGACACACATGCCCAATGGAAAGCGAAAAGGAAGCAAGGAAATGCATACAATAATACTTGTTGGATGGGTTGAACAAAACAGAGGCAACGAACAAATAACAATTGAATCTATCGATCGGTGTTGAAATATACTTGCCGTGCGACCCGCTCTCACAGTTTCCAAATCAGCTTCCGGCAAAAGATGTATATCAGCCTGCAGATGAAGATTTTTGAATACTTCATGCAGCGCTGGTGGCTCCAATAAATCAATATCATCGTGTCCACTGTTTAAATTAAATTGAGATTATTCGTTGTAACTCTCTTCTACAGAATATACCTCACTCGAACGAAAAGTATTTTGGAGGCTTCAGAACATTAGGAATAAGAATTTTCACTTAGCATATCATTCGCATTGTATCCTTTGTTAGCTTCAACGACTGACAAAGTAGCATCACCTTAGCAAAACTGAATTGATGAACATGAATCGAATTTTCATTTAAATTGAACAACCTCATCTGATCCCTACAACAGTTCTATCGGTGACAATGAAACAAATCACCTTCAGAAATATACCGAATTGTTTTTAAATATGGATATGAAACAATAAAAGCATACCAACGGTGTTTTGTGCAATATCGGTCAATCTTTTAATTATGCAGCTTTTTATAACTCTGCAGAAAAATACAATGCAACTCAAAAACTACATAATGTTGTCGAAAATCAATATTTTATAATAATCCTGAATGTTTTTCCTACGTTTATTACGTATTCTCAGAAAAACCAGTCAGTAAACTTCAATTTTTTGAAAATCACCTTTAAACTTCTCACATCAGTATCGTCCCAAAGATGAAGGAGTCACAAATTAAACTGGAACGTTCGACCATAAAAATTCAAATAATATCTCAAATCTTACCTGCTTTGTTTTCCCCTTTTCTTCTGCGTATACTCGCTGTGTCTTAGTTCAAGCTGTATTCTGCCCAGGGAGGCTGAAAACAGTACATTTTTTCAGAGATGTTTTAAAACAGGGACAAAATTATAGCTCGTCGATTTACCCTGGATTATTGCTGTTTGGTAACTAAGCAGTTTAACCACTCCGTACATGAGTTGAGAAGAAAGATAAAGACTGAATCTCATCTTCCGTTGACCACTGGAGACAAGTATCCGAAGGATCTCATCGCTAGGTATTAAAATTTAAGAAAATATAAGAATGGTGTCCTGTATTCTGGATTCACTGAATAAGAACATGATAATGAAAACCACTCCCAGTAAAATACAGTAAAGGTCTTGTTCATTTTCAATTACGAAAGCTGTCATTATGAAAGCCTTAATGAATAATTAGCCTTTATAATAGAAGCTGCAATTTTTTATGAAGATAACGAAATTTATGGCGATTACGAATGAGAATTTCGAAGGAAATAAAGGTGTCACATTGTCGTGATATTACAAGGTAAGAGCAGAATTACCAGACATCGTCAACTCTGATAGACAATAGGATTTTGTTGTTAATCGACTGCTTGAATAAACGTTCGTTAAGAGTAGCGGCAAGCCAAATGCGCGACAGCTTTCCACGATTACGGCTACACAGCATGTCCGTTGGATAGAACATCTGAGAGAATGGACATAAAAGCGTGCATATTGCGTCAAAAAACATTCCGTGCAAAAAACAAACGAACAGAAACTGAGAAAAAGTACCTTCGCGAAAAGGTCGAAACTTGTTGCGAATTTGTAGCTAACGGAAGAACGTAAAATATCTTTGAGCTCTTAAAAATAATGTCACCTTAATTGCGCGGTTAATTGGACATTTCAACAAGTCTTTGTCTTTTCTGTGAGAGCCTTTAAATTTTCGACGATTGGGAATTCTTCCGGTGCAACGGTTTTTTGTTTAAAAAGAGTTCGCAAAGTCATCAAGACAATGTCACAGGAGCGCGGCAGTCACACTCGACGCGAGCGTCGTAACGACAAGAATATGTATTCATTTCAAATATTTTTCCCGCCACGCGGCTCGAAGCGCAATCTATTGTTGAATTCCGCTGGTCATTTGACCGTAATACTGTACTGTAGCGTAAAAATTCCCTTCGGCTTGTACGGAGCAGGGGCAGGGAACTGTCATTCGATTCGGACTATTTACTATAGTCTCCATGTCATTCGCTTGAATTACACGGGATTAGTCATTACATCCGATAAAAAGAATATCGTCCTTTATAAAAAATTGTATTGTTTCGCCTCCACGGAATTGGCACATACAGTGAAAAAAAAATACAAAAGGCAATACAATGTTTTCGAGCGGGCCGAATTACACGAAATTGAAGACCAACCTAAGACTCGCGATAAACAGGTTAAAGCTATTAGAAAAGAAGAAAACGGAATTGGCGCAAAAAGCGAGGAAGGAAATTGCTGATTACATCTCGGCAGGAAAAGTCGAGAGAGCCAAGATAAGAGTCGAACACATTATAAGGGAAGACTACATGGTCGAGGCTATGGAACTTTTGGAGATGTACTGCGATCTCCTGCTAGCCAGATTTGGCTTGATCCAACAGATGAAGCAAGTATTTTATTTCTTTATTTCTTATTGTTGTCCTTTAATAACCTCCAAGATACACATATACGCATTTGCAAAGACTTCCACAATCTGCAATCATACTATGAAGAAAAAAGTATATTTGAGTCTTATACAGACGCTGCAACGAATATCCAATGTTGATGTACAGCCTCGTTAAAGCTCGGTGAAACTTGAACATTTCATTGAACTTGTTTGCACTTACATCTTATCCTAGGCACTTGACTCCTACACTGTACCGAACCAATTATCGTCATCTACTTCAATCTTAATGTGTACAGAAATCTGGACGATGGGTTAGCTGAGGCGATATCGACGGTTCTATGGGCTGCGCCCAGGATTCAAACAGATGTACAAGAAATGAAAGTCATCGCCGACATTCTTACTTCCAAGTATGGTCATCAATATACAGAGGCTTGTCGTGACGAGGCGATACAGACAATATCAGAAAAATTGAAGCACAAACTGAGCATTCAATCTCCTTCAAAACTCTTGGTGGAAAAATATCTTATCGAAATAGCAAAAAATTATAACGTCGAGTACGAGCCAGACCCTCAGGTTATGGCAGAAAGTAAGGACACCTTGCTGATCGATGTTGCCGGCGGGGGAAACCTTCCAAACAATCTGGATTTGGCTAGCGGTGGTGCGCCACAACCATTGGGCTTCATAGGATTCCCACAACCACCGCTCTTGCCGGATACATCCTCCAATATAAACGTTATGGTAGATTAAAAAAAATAGTATTCGATGAGTAGTTACAATGCATATCATTCCTCCAAGTACATAATTAATGCGTCATTTTTATATATGTTTTTATTAGCGCTAACTTTTTTAGAAGAAACACTCAAAGACACTTTTAACTGTTCGAAATATTCTAATCCCTAAATACTAATGATTCGTAACGATGGAAGAATTGCGAGTTCACAATAACAAAGTGTAATGTTAACACTAAAAACAATCATTTTCGACAAACCTTTGATAATGTGGTTGAACGTGTCTCTAGAATTACCCATATGAATGATTTCTAATTCCAGGGTCCAGAGAAGAACAATCAACCTCTAGGATTCGTCTCTCGGAATACCGGAATGCCGAGCAATGAGAAAGACCAAAATGTGCCCTTCAACCCAGCTGCTTTTTCGTACAATATTCCGTTGGAAAATGCCAATGCTAATAACGGAGAAGATTTGCCGCCTCCGTACTGCTCGTTCCCACCGGATCTCAATAAACAGGTTAATAGTACAGTTTGGATATTAAGATAATAACTGTATTAAACAACAACTAGAATTGTTTTATATTATCTCCTAGCCGGATATTAATAATATGCTAAGGAATTTACGGCACCTCTCCTTTTCACTTGTCATTCTGGTTCTATTCACTGTACCATTTCTGGTTCTTTAGAAGGACCCTGTGCAGCTTCTTCCCACTTCCAGTCTCAAGAATTCCAAATGCTTCACCCAAAAGCCAAGAACAATTGGAAACTACAATCACTTTCTACGTGCACCCTTTACAATGGCTTTCATCTGTTTTTTTTTGTTTTTTACAGTCCGATCAAAAACCAAAACCGCAGCCTCGTTCAAAAATACCAATGAACGATTTCCAACTGCCAAATCTGCCGACGGTTCCAGCTGACAACGATTCGATCAATAGCGCTGTCGACAATGACGATATCGATTTTGACGATTTGACAAAACGTTTCGAAGACCTTAAGAAGCGGAAGTAACATTGCGATTCACCGTGCGGATATTCTAAGCTATTTTTTCCATATATTTTTAACCGTGGCAAAAGAGGCATCTGATGGCATGGTTCATGAAACTACCACGTTTATTCTGGGATACTCGTGCATTTGGCTTTGCGATGAAACTACAATTTTGCATCGCGCTTGGTAACTTTGATTCGAAAATCAATAAGTTGAGGTGCCTAAAATTCCAAAAAGACAAAGTCCGCATAAACACCATATTTACATACTAAAAAACGTAACGGATATTTTTATTATGTATATAACAAGGATATAGAGAGAAGTTAATCGATGAGGACGTGTTGCCGGATTTTTTCTCCGTTAAATAATTCGGTATTATATTTGTTGCTTGTAACTTTTGCAAATGAATAAATGCTAATAACATTACCATCGGTGACTACTGTGTTCGAACTTTAAAATCGTTTGGGATCGACCTTTTAATGATAACATTTTTTATACAAGATTCGTCAAGGATATTCGCTAATATTGTGGTTTTGCAGATCCAAATAATACCCAAAAAGATTCGGGCCATCGGTATCGTTTTGTTTATTCATTATTAAAAACACCTATTAGTTGTCCCAGTCCTCGCATTTCTGAAACCATAATAACATAATAATATTCCATTATGTTTTCAGGATTGTATAAATTTACAACTCAAATTAGAAAACATCCATGTTTTTTTTTTTTGGCTTCGACAGAAAGTGATTTTTATTATTGAAATTAGTGGGTATTAAATATATTATTTGTAATTGACGTTGCAGATCAAAACTGGATTTTGTACGCCAGTTAAAAAAAGCAAATTATTATTCAAGTTGTTTTTTTTTTACTTTTTCAAATATTCATGTTTTTGTAAGATCATTGTGGGGCGACGATTTATGCCTTACTCACGTCTCGTCCCTTGTCCGTGAAGCAATTCATGAGATTGTTGGAGAAAGTACATTTCTCACGATTATTCGGGTTGGATTCAAGATAGTGAAAACATTCGAAGATCGATTCCTCTATAAAGTCGCGGACGATGGGATCTTGTATCCCCTGGGTCATGATTTCGGTGACATAGTCGCGTCTAGGAAAGCCTCCATGATCCACCAAGTGTAACTCCTCGAAGAAACATTGAGTGATGCACTGGAAGAAATGTGAAGTTTGAAAATATGTTCATTTTGACGGACAAAAAAAGTGACGACTTGAAAACCTTGGTCCGATCTCGATTGCTTTCAGAATCCTGGGATTGAATTCCACTCCGATAATTACGATTTTCATTTTGATTCGACATACCGGTACTGCGTATGTTCGTCGAACTATAATTCGTGGGTTTTGACATTCGTTTGCTCATATATAAGTTGCGTCGGTTGTTTCGTTGATTGTCACTGAAAAATAATTAAGCTTTTTTCAGCACATGATTAAACCAGACTATTTGCCTATTTCAAAATATGCATTCAAACGTACGGGGAAAATATGTTTACAAAAATTGGGATTGGATAAGTTTCATTGCTTTTTACCAGCAAACAGTGAAGGGAGAGTTGGAAAATTCGATATCTCGAAAACTATCGATAGTCGGTAAAACCCTATTAAGAGTTCGAAATTATTTTTGATTATTGACTTTACCGATAATTCCCATCCGAGTAGTGACTATTGCTTTCATTATTTCTCGAACTATTTCCATAGGATCGTTTGTTGCTGTTGGTGAAAAATAGTTCCTCGTCGAGGCTGTCACTCGAAGCGGATTGCTCGTCCGAACTGTCGTTTTCACTCGCCGTTGCATAATCATATCCATCCCTTTTCCCGTTCGCGGAATATTTTTCACGACACGCTTGCATTATTCTTTGTACGTGAATGTTGGGCTGTTCATTCCCCGAGCGACATCTCAGCGACTATGAAAAATAACGACCCTTAACCTAGCTTTTCAAATTGTTATCGAGTCCAGGGCGTGTCGGTAGTACAAAAATAAGAGCTTTCCACGAAATTGTTATTTTAGATGCACGTTGTTTGAGCTCGTGTTTGTTTGATGAGCCAAAATTTTATGACCACAAAATGATTTTTAATGAAGCGTGAAAAATAGCTCAGCTGTTCTCAAAAGAATGTGGTGAAGTATACCTCACCAGTAGTCAGCAGCACCAACAACGCACTACAGTAGTAAATATTGACCATGTGGATACTCATAGCAGATTGATTTCACCAAGTTCAATCCACAAATCCACCAGTGAAAAAAACCGGGTGCCATTTTATAGAGCTGAAATTATAGAATTGATTGACAGATCAGGAGATTAACGAATTAATCATCTTTCCGGTGATCACGTCAAATTTCAAGGATCTTCGACATTTCCGAACTGTTACGTTTGACACGGAACATTGCCGGACGGCGATACGCTTCGTTTAACAATTTTTTCGATCCTTCTCGCTCTCTATCTCCATTCTTGTCGCAACCGAACTTTTAATCACAAAGACAATCAGAATCCTACTACAGTGGGAAAATCATTGAAGCTCGAAAAACTCGGTCAATTGGTTCAGTCATTTGCAATCTGCTAATACCTGCGGTTTAATAAAGTAAAAGTGGAGCGTGTCTGCGCTCCGCGAACAAACAAGGGAAGACAAAAATCGAACAAATGTATATTCGGTTAAGTAACTGCGAATCTAGTCAAGCGAGCTATATACGATAGAGGGGAATAGAAAGTTTCCAGTCGGAAACCCGTATAAAACTATTCATCATCAAGATCCCGTCCGATTTATATCTTCTTGAAGCGAACATGATGTACACTACTGAAATCGTAAGTTTTCCGAATTTCTTTTTCTTTTAATTTTTATTTCTTTCACTGTGCATGATTTATCGTTGATTGAGCTTTTGGCAACTAGCCACCCGAATCGTTCGTTTCTTTTACCAAATACGAGAAAACACATAACGCTTGGTAATATTGAAACGTTAATAACACGAGGAAAATTTACGACGTAAGATGTATCATAGGCCTATTTCAGATGTTTATCAGTCGAAGTCAATCTGCCTTTATACTCGAATATCGCCTTTTTCACGCGAAATCACCGGACGAATTGCGAAATAGATAACCTCTTTTTCAACAGATATGGCATGCCCACTTTTGAAAGGAAATTTACAATTGCACAAATATAGGACTCAGTGCTCGTTCGATTGAGCGAGATTGATCAGTTTATTTATTTTCTTCCTTGCTGACTCTTCGTCAGGTGATGATGGTGTTGGTCGCCGCGATAGAAATCGATTCGTCAAACGTTCCAATAATTCGGCCATTTTTCTCGCTGCCACTTTCATCGCAACATAAAAGAGAGGGCGCAGTTTTGCCTGAAAAGTATTTGATCGTGCAGAATCATCAAATCGCACCGAAAAAATATGTTACTGGTAAAGTAAATCCGGCGAGTGATTATCGTTATCATGGAAAAGGTGATTATTGTCGGTTGGATCTGATCGGATATATCAAGCAATCGAGAACTCCCGGGGAATCATGCCATCTGAAAAAGTTGAAAAAAATCAAACCGAAAGGAAGGTATCCGAACAAACAGTCAAAAATCACGGAGAATTTGGACTTACCTTCGGTTTATCTAAAGCCGCCAAAGATAACGATAAACGATTATCAATATTACGCGATGAGGGGATCACCGAAAAATCAATCCGAAAAGACTCGTATTTGGGCTGCTGATCATCCGAAAAATCATAAACCGAAGGAGAGGAATGTAGATAAAAGTAGCGATAATGAACGCCCGGCTTATATCAGAGATCACGCTCCGGAGCAACAAACCGACGCAACGAACAACGCGGAAACGGATGATGAAGAAAACAAAATTAATGAAGAGCCGAAAGACTCTCAAGTACCGAAGGACAGAATAGAATTTCATTTACACGGTCACGCGGGTCCCGAAACTTACATGTTTGGTTTCGACACCGGCGATGGGTAAATTACATCTTAATTACAATTACATTATGAACCAGAGCACAAAAATCTGATAAATACAGACTTCTCAGTTATTTTGTTCAATACGTCAAAAAATTTACAGACGAGACGTGAACGATTAAAGTAGAAGATAAATAATACGTGGAAAAATATGAATAATATATTTCTTACCAAAATAAATGTTCAATCGTGTCACATAAGTGGACTAAGTAACCCGGAATGTGAAATTCCTTACGTTGATTCATTATTTTCGATTTGAAATGTTTGTTCTTCCTCTCGTGGTAAACTTTATAAATTAAACGTGTTAACATTAATCGAACGATTGTGGCACCAAGAAAGAGTTTACGCAGTGTAATAAAACTGTACTTCGCTTTTATTAAATAATACCATAAGTAGTAAGTAAATTGTAACAATGAAACAAATCATACAAAAATAAATCATTTTTGTTATATTTTTACATCGGGAAACTGAACTCTGTAAAAAAAAATAACTGCAATTAGAATTGTATATTTTTGTGTGTTTCATTCAATATAAATTATTAATTATAATATTTGGCAAATACAATTCTCTACTATTTTATTACAAATTCGTATCACTGTAATTTTCCTTTCTTTGTGTTGTTGCTTTCTTACGTCCGTCAGAGAAAACCGCCAGTACAGAATGGAGGAACGCCACAAGAACGGCACAATAACGGGACATTATGGTTACATCGACGCGCGAGGAAAGCTACGAAAAGTACGATACAAAGCTAGCCCGACTCTCGGCTACGAGGAGAAACATCACGAAACGAACGTGCAAGAACACTCCTAACGCGACACAACTTCGATATTCGTTACCCTTAACGAGACGTTCAAATTCTTCGAATATATTCAGCGCGTAGAATCTCATCCCAAAGTTAAATTCAATATCGTCGCAAAAATCGCAATTCCCGAACGCTTGTTTTAACAATTTTTTTTTGCCATTTAGAATAATGCGCTTTGCGCGAAATTTTGATTGACGACGTTGCAAAAGTTTTGTATTAAACGCAAAGCAAATTAAACGGAAACTTTTATTTTTTCGGATTGGTTTTTACGTGTACGTACGTATTTCATCAAAATGCAGCTTTTACCCCTAGAAACGATGTTATTGGTCACTTAAATAAAAGACTTTCGAAATTAGATCTTTCTAGCGCAGACCAAGTCATACCGCCCGGAAATTTCGTTCACTATTTCGAAGAGAAAATCCAGTTTTTACTATTGAGCTCAATTAATTGATGATCTAATTAATATTTATCAAGTCCTTGTAAAGTACCTTGAACGCGGCATATACGCTTTAAAAAGTATTTTCAGTCATCTTAGTATCATAATTTATGCACGTATTGTGGCTATTTGGAAAAAGTCCTCTTTATATTGTATACATACTTTGTTCAAAAAGCTGTCGTTTCTGTAAACAGGTTTCGGAAATTGTCAAAACGATTTTAAAGCTGAAGTGATTAGCTTTAAGAATATTGCTGTACGAATCGAAGGTAACCTAATTACTAAGCACTACCACTTGTCCAAAACTTAACCTCAAACGTAGCGACACTTTTTCTAAACCTAAATACATTTGCGGGGTAAAAGTTGAATTCTTCCGTCACATCTAAGTATGTAAACACCAGATTCCCTTGGAATTACTGATCGCATTATCGCGTGATGATATAATCTTACCGGTAAACAAATCTTTCTCGATAAATACGTCGAAGATAAATGTCAGAAACATGCTTGCAATCTGTGGGATTAATTGTCTGTTTATTCAACGATAACAATCGCTATTGATGCGAACAAAAAAGAAAACACGAAAACAACAAGAGGAAAATGGTTTTGTTATAAATCTTATACCGTAATACGAAATTCATACATTAATTAAGGGAACGAGGACACCGATGACTGCGCGGGACTGCAGAATTATCGAATTATTACTTCGAAACGGCATTTCAACGTTTGCCTCTCGATACACGGATATTCAATTGTATCGCGAATATAAATATTAATTCAAGATGTTCGTTGAGCAGAAAAAATTGTAAACCAATTTTTGTCTGTTATAATCCTTTTTTTTTTTTAATTGTCGTTCGACTGACGATTCTTTTAGGTCCATCGATACACTCTTCCCAGTTTGACTAATCTAGATGCAGAAAATATTCAAAGTCGAATCATTCGCGCTGAAACGAAAGTCACGCTTTGTGTGCAGTTTTCTCCTCTCCCTTCTTCGCTCGTTCTTTTCTTTCTCCCCCTCCCTTTCTCTCATATTCAGTCACTCACTCACGGATTCTCACATATGTGTTTTTCTTGTACGACGCCCATCTTTTCTCGTCACGCGAATTTGTAAAGTTTTCATTTACTTGTCCTTCTTGACATCGGCAGATCCATACGACGAGCTCTTGCTTATCTCGGACATGCCGATAGTTTTGTGCATCATCAGGAAAACTGTAAAAAAGCGCAAGGCAAAAAAAATTGCAACGAGGACGGTCAACTTATAGCTCGGATACAGTTAATTAGAAATAGTAATAAGATCGGGGTCCACCAAATGTTCGTGAATCGAAAAATAACAATTAAATATTTTACGGCGAATTTCGTTTATGGTAACGTGAACGTGCTCCAATCGTTTTCGATCAGTTCGTGCTATCTGTTTCAATATAATCTTTAAAAACAAACGGAAAGAAAGAATATACTCACATAAAAGTATAATGCCCACACCGATCGAGAAATATACCGTTGAGCCGGACAGAAATAGCTTAACGATATAATAGAGCATCGGTACGAGGACAACTACTGCCCAAAATATCGTATTTATTAGCGAATAATATCTTCTCTGAAGTTTAAACGTATCGGTCCTCGGTACACCGCTCTCCTTGAAGAAATCTCCCGTTTTCATAAAACTGTCGGCCATTCGATCCTATCACAGATGAAAGACTTTAATAGTTTCGTTTCACTGGATTTAACCTTTTTATGCGCTCTGGATTACGATCAACCATCGATTACTACGAAATGTATTGACATTTTTCATTTTGAATATTCGTTACATAAAATAAGAACTTTTTTTCATAATCGCGATAAAAATTATCATAAGCGGACGTTAATGGCACAAATGAGCATATTGTATCAAGTAATAATCACGGAGTAGAGACATAAAAAATGAAGAGGTTAATAAAAATGATAATACTACAAATCGTATATTAATTTATTCGTCGTGAAGAGGATTACTTAATTGTGTCTCGTACCTTTTGCTGATACATCTTGTGCAACCACGCGGCTGCAGCTTCCTCACCCTCTGGCACGTCCGACAATGGAATTCGTTGAAAATACATGTGCGCCTCGACTTTTTTTCCATAAAGTAAATTCGTCATGGTTGGTTTAACAGGATCGCTTGGCTTGAAAGCGATCTGTATGTCATAGATGGCCTCAACTTTGCCTCGTAAATGCGGTATGCTAGCTGTAAAGCCCTTTGTGCGAGGTGTCAAATGGTGCTTCAGTAATGGCAAACCTTTTTTCTTCGCAAATTCTTGACTAGCCTCGTGCTTCTCTGCCGTAAACCGTGTTCCTTCTGCGTACAACAATAGCTGCGAACAAAGAAGTAGAACGCTAGCTACAATTTGTCGTAAACAGGGTTACGTTGAGCGATTGCTTCGAGACATTTGAGGATGTATGGTCGTATCGAACAAGACATCGAACTATGTCAAGTCCTTGTGAATTGCCTTGAACGCGATATATGCGCCTTAAAAAACATTTTCAGCCATTTTAGTATAATAATTTGTGCACGTATTGTGCCTAGTTCGAAGAGATCCTCTTTTTTTCGTATACATACTTTGTTCAAAAAGCTGTCGTTTCTGTAAAATTATTTTAATGGCTATGCATCTACGTAAGATTCCCATACATTTTTTAATCAGAAAAATACGGTTCTACTCACCCACATGGTATCGGGATAGTCGGCCAATTCTCGTATCTGTTCACCGATTATCTCTTTATCTTTGTCCCAACTTCTCTCGAGGAAGACACTCTCGGCAAATTTCCACGCCCAGCCGAGGGTAGGGATGTATTTTATAGATTTCTTTGCGTACGCTTTGCAATTCTGAAATTTTGTCAGTCCGTTTCGTTTCATCAATGAAAAATAATTGAAAAAGAATAAACAAAGTGAAATATGTAACGGAGAAGGCTGGCTTACCCCCAACATTCTTATTCTGTCACAAAATATCCAGCCCATCAACCAGTCGATCTCATAGCTGTGGTTCATTAAAAGATAGCCATGCTCGTAGCCGTAGTACTTGTCAAATTCAGCCTTGTTCGCATAAACTACCATGTCTGTGCCGGACCACCATTCTGCCATGAACACTAGCTCTGAAATAGCAAAATTTAACAATAACATGTGGAACGGTTGCACGAATATATCATCAAATGGAAATTTTTGTTGCAAAGTTGATAAGTTGAAGCATTTATTTAAAATTGAATATATTTATACAATTATTCTCAATATCTCTACTAAGGAATCTCGTATAATTTTCCATGCAAATGTGACTACTAGTGTATACAGGTACAGATGAATAAGAAAACCTTACTTACGACTGTAGAAAGAGTAACACAGGTAATAATTGATCTTGCGATAAAGGTACTTTGAGAAGGGTCTGAGTGCCAGATACAATATGCACTGGAACATATTTATTATCAATCCCGAAGTGAAGAACGTTATGGCAAACATTAAATGAAACACAGCGGACTGCTTCATTGATGTTAAGAATCCCATTTTGCCTACTGTCTAAGTTGACCTTGTGCGCAGTTCAAAAAATGGTGATCCTTATGCCTTTTTCTTTAAGCTGCAAGTAAACAATAATAAGCTGTCATCAAAATATTCTGTTATATCAATGATATGTCGGCTATATCATAAAACAAAATTATACTCGTGTGTAAAAGATTCTAGTCGGGTATTGAACAGGGAAAATACAGTGGAAGAGGAAAGAAATATGATGGAACAGTTAGCCCTTTGGACCGAACGCACAATACAGAGCGAGATGAAACGGGACAGGGGGGAATCGCGGTAATAGCGCTAACAGCGTGTACAGTGAGAAAGAAATCGATTTAAAGATTCTATTCCTATAGAAATCAGAATTCAGTCGAAACTGCTTATTACATTGGAAAAATCACCCACAAACAATTTAACAGCCACTAGGTGTTGCAGGCGATGTATTCACAGTAAAAACCAGTTATAACCACTGGATATCGTGATCGTATTTGATAGGTCGTCTTGAACTGTGTCGTTATAACTAGTTTTTACTTTACGACATATTATAATGAATTCCTTTTTTCACCACTCATATATTATTTTGGCATTTTTAACGATACCTTATGCCATATTTTTACATAAATTATCGCAAAAAATCGCAAAAAATTCGAGTCAATGAATTATATATACGTTATACTTTGAACCGATCTTATATTCAGTTCTACCACGTTGACTTCCATTACCCAATGTAATCTGATTACCAAGTCGAATGACTTTGAACTACCGAGTCCATTGATTTAAAAATTATATTCTTGCAAATAAAGGAAGGCACAAACGAAGACTGATATAAAAGATACTTCGGATTCTTTCAATGTGAATTGTGACAATCCGAGGTCCGCGTTCATTTATATTGACCAACAGCGACCGAATTTCAAACGGCAGCCAAGAATTTCTTTCTCAATCGTGACACGATACTATGGTTTTAATGCAGCGAGAATTTAGAGCCAACAAAGGTAGGATAACAAAAGATGCCAGGATCAGGCCATTGACAGTCAGTAATGTAAAAAAAATATACAGAATACAAGAATACCAAAAACCAATTGCCATGGTGTATTATAGGGATAGAATTTTTTTCATACAATACACAATGAAAGGTACCAATATTTTAATAATAGCCCTGTGAGCTTTGATACTGAGAGGCACTGAACGACTGGAATTGACTGAACTTTCTATTATGCAGTACATATATGAACAATACAGGTGCGGAATGACATGTGAATACGATTAATGCGTTTCCCACAAAATCACTGTGGACAAACAAACCAAAGTAAAAAATGCCACTTTGATTGTCATTGTAAAATTATGAAAAACTGAGGGATCAATCGATGACACATGCCATTTCAAGACAAAAGAAAATTAAACCCAAAGCGGGTAGAAAAGTATGTAAAATTGTCATTATTGAGCTCTGAGGATTTTGTTTCAAAGATGAATTCAATGATGCACTGAAACTGTGAATCGATAGGATAAATAAGGGTTTCAGAATCTTAAGCGGCAAGGAGAAGTTTAACTAGGTCAGCTGCAAATGAACATCGAGAAATTATACGTTCGAAAGTGCATGTAAATGCGAACTATGAAAAAAACTGCTGAGTAAGCTGATCGCGTGAATCAAGGTAGGTCAGTCGATGCGTAAGCTCACTGTGTAAAACATTTTAACGAATGTACTTTGGAATGTTATTCAATCCTATGTAGTAGAACGCACACGCGATAAATACTTGAAGCGGAAACAATAACTTACCTATTGTTGCATTTTTAGGGGTGTCGATTAATCGGCATTCTGTCGTGACATGACAGAACGTTAGATAAACTCGTTTAAAACGTCAATGCTTGTAAAAGGAATTTTTAAAATGTGTTTTCTTGTTGCGAATGATAAAAAGAAATACAAAACGGGCCGAACGCCGCAGAATCCTCAGTAGGCTCAAACTGTGCGGAATATGCGGACTGGCGTGAAAAAAATAATACCACACAATGTTAGGCCAAGAACACAGCTAGAAGTCTGATCATTCGTACAGAATTGCGCCGCTGCGATAGCTTGCCACCAGACGTTACGTTCCGAGATTCATCTCGTATTTTATTGTCAATGATTGGTCAATACAACGGCACGAACCAATCACGAATCTCGAAATTGATAATACGCGATACGGCGTTCGGAATACGAAAGTGGCGACACTGATTGGCAGAGAAGGAAGCGATCAACGATTTACCGGTTTACTGAGATGGTAATGCAGACTACGCTCAATCGGTAAAAAGTTCTGTTAGTACACGGCAAAAATAATTCGGCGGAAAAAAAAATGATTGATCTGTTCAGCTTTTGATCAAATACAAGATAAAGCTGTTTTAGTTCTCTGAAAAATTCTACGTTATGGCGTTGAGCACGCATAATTTGCATTCGTATTTCGTAGGCAACTATAGAATGCTCTGGCAGTAATTCAATGCATTATTTCGACTTGAAAAAATTCTGGGCGAATATGTAAAATGTCGAAAATGGATTGTATGTTGTTTTGTAGTAAGGAATTCACTTGGAGATCTATAAAAAAATGTTGATTGTCTAAAAATCGGAGAAAGAAAGCTTTTGTTTTAAAATATTTATAATTTTTGTAATTTTTATTATTTTAGGCAAAAACTTTTATTTTCATATTCTTCAGACAACATGTATCGATAAAACGAAAGTTTATCTAAAAATGATCCAAAAACTATAATTATTTTGAATATTTTATGGAAGGTACATGCTAAAATGAGAAAAATCCCATTCCCGACGAATTTGATGTATTAGTAAACTTTTATTCGTTCACATGAACGAGTAATGACAAGGAATAATTATTTTCATTAAGCCATATCGATTTCATGTGAAAAATTTGAAAAATGGAACTTTTTCTTCAATTTTGTACATTGTAGGCATAATGGCGTACGATGTTGTATTTGCGAATTTTGAGGTATGATAGTCTTGACTTTTAAAAATTTATTTTCTCACTTATTTCATAAATTGCAGAAATCCTCCTGCTTGTCACAATTTACTCGTTTCATCCGTAGATCCGGAAATATAATCCGCTGCGACATCACTGAGTCGATTTTAAATCACCGTCTGACGATTCAACCTCATAATCTTCGTCTGAAAGTTTTGATAAATGATCATCTTCCTCGGAATAGTTTCCGCCGAATTTTCCATCATCGATGTCATTATTTTGGCACAATTCATCTCAAATAGAGATTCGTAAATAATGACGCTACTGAAAACGTTTAAAGTGTGTAATTATGGGTTAGGAAAAATTCAGTTGACTGCGAATGATACAATAACACTTACCATGAATGCTTCTCGTACATAGACATGAAAACAAAATTGCATATCTTGTCGATTTTCAAGCACTGCACTGACACGGGGATTTGAGCCGTCAAAAATCAAAGATAATTTAATAATTAATTGATCATGCATAGCACAAATGCTCCGGCTCAACGGCGATGATTCGATTGCATAGTTGGGCCTTGGAATTAACACTGTATGGCGCCACAAGTCGCAATTCAAGTATGGTCTTGATTTGGGACTTCTGACACAAATTTTGCTCTGAAGTTGACTCGGAGTCTGGCTGACTTCTATTGCGTGATTAGGGTTATTCGAGTAACCGAGATGCCCACAGAAATGTATTCTTTTAACTAATGTTTCTTGACACGTACGCGAATCTCCAAGGGAAGTTGAGGAATAAAAAAAGCAATGTCCTTCGATTATTAAAATAATTGAATAGGATACGTGTATTCCGATCGAGGTAAGTTTAATCACCCAAGACAGTAAACAATAAGATTTTCTTTCACCGTTTAGTTTTATAATACAAATCGGAAGGTTTATGTGTTTGTGTGTGTATGTGTGTGGATGCGCGCGCGAGCAATCTAAAAG
Organism: Ophioninae sp. A BG-2022a; assembly: GCA_030523105.1. Taxonomy (NCBI): domain Eukaryota; kingdom Metazoa; phylum Arthropoda; class Insecta; order Hymenoptera; family Ichneumonidae; species Ophioninae sp. A BG-2022a. The sequence continues at coordinate 6,634 of JAPYZI010001062.1, read as the reverse complement.
TAGATTGCTCATACCCGGCGTAAACACGTATACTGTGGAATTTATCTTGCTTTAACGAAATGCTGCAAATACACGATTTTCGTGAGCACACGATATTTCACGAGCGAATTTTGATAAAACAAATATAGCTGTATGTCTCAAAATGATGAGAACATTTTCGTAACAATTCATAATTACGATCATACACGCTATGCTGATTTTTCAGATTGCTTTGAATATATATATTTGTCATTTATAATCTTTAAACTTAAAACTAAAGGTAAGTGGCAGTTGCGAACCAGGATCCTCCGTTTCTCATTTCTTTCGAACAGTCCTGCGATTATCGAGACTTCCAGCACACACGCACACGCGCGAACACATATATCTTTCAAAGATATCTTGCATTGACAATGTAGGCATAATCCAATGGAGAAATCATTTCGAATAATTCTTTCAATTAGAATACACCTCTCGGGCAAGGCATCAAACTTAGCGTTTAGTTTTAACGCGTTTTGCATTTTTGTAAATTAATAATATAGGAGGTTAAGAAAGCTTTCTGCAACAATCGAATTCACCTTGGAGAACTTTCAACCATATTTAACGAAATAGATGTAATTATTGGGTAATTTAGAGTCGAACGAAAATACCAAGCAAACCTAATAATGAAAAAATGTATCCGGTATTATAATGCAAACTCTGTTTGTAGAATTTAAATGTAGGACAAATTTATTTTCGATATTCTCTGATGTATATCAGAATGAGTTGAAAATGAATCTATGCAAAATACACATGCGTATGTGTAATGTCGTTGCTATATTGCATCGGTGACGAAGAGCTAACATATTCTCAACAATATTGACCAATTCGTATCTACTCACTGTCCGAAAATATGATCGCCCCATCCACGACGGGCTATCAATATCCCGTCGCAATACTTTTGTGATTCTCGGTGAACAGAAAAAAAAATCAACGCTTTAACATTCCTCAAGCAACGCTCCGAAGTAGCATTACTTCAAATCCACAGTATACATATTTATATATAAACTTTCAATAAAGTACGCCACCGAAAAGATACAGAAAACAACGCAATGATCAATATTTCGCAAACAATGTTAGCGTGTAGAATACGTGAAATAAACAATGAGAAATTCGGTAATGGAGTGAAAAAAAGAAGAGCAAAAACCGGAAGAAAAAACTTGTGCCATAACAAAAGTGGCGGTGAACCCAACGGCAAGCTAACCAAGGCACGCACCCAAAGCCTTTTTTTCTCTCGAGAGAACTCCTCAAGAGGATATACATGTATACGAGACAGAAGTGAATTGCAACAAAATAAAATAATGATGACGTGAGGAATAACATTTTTTTACGAGTAATTTTGTAAAAAAGCACGAGCAGCGAATAACGTGAATGTTTTCGTAACAAAATGAAATTTATTTATAGAAATACATTTTCTATTCACTTCGTAACGTAACATGTTGAATTGCCAGCGAGTGTCTGAACAGCAGCAGCGATTGCAAGTTCCGACAAACAATAACGTAATAATGAAGAAGTGTGGGTATGTGTGTGTGAGAGCGAGAGATAGATAGAGGGAAAGAGAAAGAGAGAGTGAGAGAGAAAGAAAATGAAGTGTATTCTTTAGTAGCCCCATAATGAATTCCCTGCATTTTTCTTCTTTTGTTTAAATCTAGACAGTAACAAAGTGTATAGCAACTTAGTGGATCCGATGTTTTCCGGCTCATTGCATTTTTATATTTATTTTTGTTTCTCTTCGCGTTATTCCTCCGTCCCTCCCGCTCACCCCTGTTAATCACAATCATAATCGAAGTTCTCTTGCGGTACGTTAGATCAATTGTTCGCATTTCGCCTTTGAAGCGCCGCCGCTAGATCCTGTCTGAGGGCGGCTTGCTGCCTCTGATCCGCCAATGATTGAAGTGATCTCAGGCCGTTCACGATGTCTTTCGTTTTGCCAAAGTAAATTTCGTTCAGCGTGTTTCGTATTTTGTTTTCCATATCCTCCACCATACGCCCGATGTTCACAATGTGCGGTGACGTTTCGCTCTTCGCAGCGTCTTGCTCCACCTGGATTGACCAACGTCCAAATGCATTATAAATCTACTGACTAAAAATCGGAACTTCAAAATCATGGCTTTCTTTTTTACTACACCTAATTAGGCGTAGTAAAAATTGATTTATTCACACGATGAATAAATCAAAGATCGTTCCAAAACTCCAACATATATTGAGTTTTTGGGTAATCTCTTCTGGTAATAATAAAGTTATCGGAATGTATTAATTATATTGGAAACTTGCGAAAAAATTTTTGTTGGACAGTTGCGACCATGTACAGTCACTGACAAAACCTCAGTCAAGCACATTCCGATGTCGTCGAATTTGACTTCAATCATCGTTGAACGTGTAAAATCAACATTTCCAAGTGTCAATTTATAATTGAATCAGCTATGTGTAAGGATATTTGTAAGGATTGGAGTCAGCGCAAGAGTACTGATTTAACAATTTATAAAATGTATTAAGAACTTTTCTCAAAGATGGTTGAACAGGGGTATTCCTAATTTTTTAAATTGATAATGTTATGCCGAATACGAAAATACCTAATACCAAAATCGTCCAGCTAATTTGCAAATTCGAGAAAAATTCGACCAACTGACGATTCGAGTAGGTAAGTGCGGATAATTATATAGATATATCTACCCGAACGATGGATATGTGTAATTTTCCCTTAATTCTTCCGTTTCATTCGCGAAAATTTAGATGAATATGTTGAAGAAGTAAATGATTTAATAAATGGTACCTGTCTGGTCAAACTTCCTCCCAAATTCATGGTACCCGAACCATGTTTGTTCGTCTGGAGCCACAGCATAGCCGTAGACGTGAGTTTGTAATGGGCGGTCCTCCCGGTCGATCTTTCCTGCACTTCTACCACGTGTATTGAGTCCCAGCACCCTTTTATCTTTTTAGAGCCATCGCCCGCTTTCTTAATCAGAATAACACCAGCGAACCCGTGATCCAAGTCCCATAAATAAACCGATGAGACTCCACCTTCGAAGTAAAGTTCGCGATATTGGTCGAACGCGTGATTCGCGTCTATCTCCAATTTTCTTAATCGCTCCGATGGCATCGATCCATCTTCCAGGGGAGGATCGTACGTGTTGCTCCATGGAGATCTGCAAGAGCGTTGAACCTTCATTTTAGGCATAATGGTAATTGCTTTAGAGAATTATAAATACATTTTGTTTAGAAAATTTCGCGGCCCCTATTTGATTGAAACCGTTGCTCCAATAAAAAGTGGCAAAAAAATGATATTTCTTTTAATTTTCACTCGAAACGTCTCGAAGACTAGGTAAGCAAATTTCTTTTCGTAATTGTCAATAATTTAGGAGTCAGCGAGCAGATAAGTGAACCTGTGCACAACTAGGATATGAAAAGTTTTTACGATATTATCCTTGGCCGTTCTCTTTTTAAATCTATTGAACGTACGGTAAAGTTCTAGCGGTAAATATTTCTGATACTACTGAAAGACTCCTAGCTCCATCGAGGAGCACTTTATACATTTTTGCCATAGAAATCACTGTGCGTAATCGAATTACGCGCGAATCCAACTCAAAAGGTTTTATACCAATGTGTAGTAAAACATCTCGAAAAAAAAACAGCTATTTTTTAATATCCGTATAGTTACTTGAGAACAGCAATAAAAATAAGTTATTTAAGTGGAACCCGGTTGAGATTGAGTTTCAACTTTATATTGGTTATTCTGGGGAAATCGAGAATTTATAAAGAATCCAACTTTGCCGCCAAAAATAAACTGCTCGACATTTTATCAATTTTGATGGAACCATTGATATTCGCTATAAAAAAAAGTAATAGCTTTATAGATGATAGAAAGATTTAATAAAGTTTTATCTTTCTGCAAAAGTAACCAAAAACAATATAGCCAATTATTTGAAAAATATAAAAATGTTATTCAACCTACTAAAATATAAATACATTTATTCAACAGTTAATAAAATATGAAAATATTGATTCTTTCGTCACTCCAGTTGCCGAAGATTTGAGATTCTCTCATCGATCAATCAACAGCCAAAACAATCATTATGCAAATGAAACTTTAAAACGTTTTTCTATAATAAAGAGGTGTTTAGGAAGATCACAAGCCGTTGCAAACCTGTACGAATCTCCGTCACGATTGTAGTCGCACAGGAGGTAATCCTTGCCAGATTCCTTATCCTTGGCTATTTTGAGCGGCTGATCTACAGAAGAAAGTAGATCTTCGCACAGTGAAGGTACTAGATCAATGAGATCGCTTAGGTTTTTTTCGATCTGTTGAGGCGGAAGACGTCTCATAAGATCTAGGGCGCAATCCATCTGTTGTTCCGTCTATGATGAGAAAAGGAAAGAAAAGCTTCAATCGTAAGGACGTAAAAGAAACATTATAACTTTTGTTCCAGTGTTGTAAAAAAACAGTGCCAGCTTGACAAAAATCGCGAATCTCATAACGGGGGGATCGTAAATCTCGTCGCGTTCACCATTTTGACACTTGTGGTTTTCTGGGTTAGGTGACGGAATTCCCAGCCTCAAAACGAAGTAAAAATGCAATTTTTCCGGCCGCTTGCCGCATCCTTGGATATATATTTTTTCGCACAAGTCACGACTATTAGTGAAAGCAACGAGGTAATTGCAATCTCAAGTTGGGACGAGAAGAAAAAGTCGAAAAACGAATAAGTTAAAATGACTCACCATGATAAATTCACGTAAGAAACGGCGGATGTATCGTGGATGCGCGGAAAGTTGGTTAATAAGAAAACAAAAAACAAACGATGTACGTGTATAAATACGTAACGCGCGTTAACAAATTTTAAAGAAAGTGTTGATCTTTTTTTCTACTCCTCGACGTCGAGTGAGTGATGTCGATTGTTGACTGTGTCCCTTGCATTCGAAAAACGAAAAAAAAAACCCGAACACTTTAAGGGTGTGTCAGAGTGAACAGCAATTGGCGAACATGCACAAGCGTTCCTAAACACACACTCTCATATTTAGGCTCATCTTATCGAGCCTCAGGGAGAGCATCGACAAGCAGAGAGGGAGAGATAGAGAGCGAGAGATTTCGTTTACGATCTCATGGATGCCCCGGAAATCGGAGCATGAATCATGTAGACCGACGCACACAGCCGCACATTCACTTCTTTATTATTCCCTAGTTTTACGTTCGATAAATCGTTTCCTCGATCATTTGGACTGTATCTTTTCATTCGGCCATTGTAGCGTAACCGATGTGAAATTGGCCGAGAAATCATATAGCGACGTACCGACTGAGCGGCCATGAATGCGAGAGAGATAGCTGAAGTACGGATACCCACGGATTTCTGGAACGATTGATTTTTCGAAAAAAAGAAATGCTCTATTCAACTGTTGTTCTTTGTTGAACATTGAACAACCAGTATCTCTTTTTCTGCCTGAAATATGATACGTTTGAGGGAGAACTCAGCTGTATCATTTTTACCGACCGGACGGGTGACACGTGTCCTTAAGACTAAACGGAACACCATTGCTGTCGGTATGGAAGGGCATGGATTTCCTAAACGGTTCTACAGTAAGAAATTTGGCTAGAAGACATAAACTTGATAGTCAACGAACCGTGTACTCGTAAAATTTATTGAATTAGAATATCAAAAATGAGAACCTCTTACCACACAGCACATGTGATTGCAATGGAGGAAAATATTTTAGTTCGGCTTATGTCAAGAATCTAGAAAAGCCAGACTTTTATTACAGTTATTATTTTTTGCGTTTATTATTTTCTTATTCTTTTATCGCTTTGTTCCATCACATCTCTCAGGAAATCCGCCGTTACGTACAATTTTCACCGCGCATTCTTCAATCGACAAACATCGATGTATTAGTTCGAACTTGATGAACAGTGATAGTTGATATTTAGCTGTGACAACGAAGTCAGATGTGCATAGGACAGTTCTTATTGGTAGTTCTCAAGTAGCGGCGCTGACGGCGGTTTTCATTCTCGCTCTCGCTTTCTCTCGTTAGGAGAATGATGGCGTCCTGCTTACTCCTGTAGATGTTATGCTTTGGGGCACAGTCGTGCCCTGCTTGGTCTTATAGGTATTGAAATATACAGGATGTCCCACGACGGACTGTCATCCATGAAACGAGGGTTTGGCGGTGAAATTCTGAGTCAATTGATACAAGCATGTATAGTTCCCCGATCAACCCCTGAATTATTAGTAATATTTCAACAAATCCACCGTTTCATTCGCCTTGAACTCTCCATTTCTAAGGAAAAATGACGAAAAAATATTCTAGAAACGTTTTTTGCATTTTCCTAGTCCAATTGTGTACTTTTGGCAAAAACTCCGCCATATTCATAATGAGCAGCAAATTTCCGATTAAATAGACCCTTCTCATAGTTTTAAAACGGAAAAAAAATTTTTTCGACTTCCCCGGCCACTTTTCTAGAATCTCAAAAATCGCGAAATTTCAAAAGGTCGTAGCGTGAGTGTTGTATATGCTATCGACTTTCATTTGGTGGGTTTGGAAAAGGTTTTTGCCTAACTTAAATAATGGCGTTGGATTCGTATCGATATCTCTTATAGTTTCCCCAGAAAGTCCACTTGAAAAATGGCAAAAA